>JAOQMS010043857.1:0-11156 GCA_027563885.1 Erythroxylum longipes | reverse complement strand
TAATCCAATATCAATCTTAACCTTAACTGAAAAGAAAAACTTACTTACACATATTCCTCAATGTAACATAAATCATGGTCATAACATATGTTTGCATTGATTAAATCCACAAAAATTAAGTAACTACAAGGACATCAAGCTAAAAAAAAAAGGACAGCATTTGGTTAATTAGCCAAAAGCAAATAAAAGAAAAAAATCCAAAGCCAATGAAAATTGAACACGAAGAGAACAAAATATAGGAATAAACTAAAACTAAGATTGTTGAATGGGTGGCCTTGAAGAGCTCCACCGTCCACCACTTCTTTTTACTTAAAACCTTGAGTGCCACCAAAAAAAGATGTTCTTCTTAAGGTCGACACCTGCACACACAAAATAACTCCACTTGGTTGTTCTCCAAATGTTTTTCTGCAGCTCTCTCTCACCTTCTCTTTCTATTTTCACGCCTATAATCACGCTTAATTAGTCTTCATTTTCTGCACCGTCAATGCTTCTTTTTCTGCTCACGCTACACACTTTGCTCCTTTCTTTCACGCACACAATTTTTTCACGCTGCTTTCTTTTCTATTTTTCACATTGTCTAGCCGCCAACCTTTCTCTTTTGCAGCCTTTTTATTTACACTATGCTTGTCTTTTACTCACACACCGGGCATTTTTCAACATAGCTCCGGCCTTTCTGCACGCTGCACATTCTTTCTTTGTCTTTTTCGCTGTCCTTTCTTCTGTTTTTTTTCTCCTTAACCACACACACCCTCAGCCGCCAACTTCTCCTTTTTGTTTCTTTGTATTGAATAAATTTCCAGCATTCACATTCCTTCAACGTCAAACCTGATTATGTGGTATTCTTGCTTATTTTAAGGGCTTTTCTTGCTTTATACTCTTAAATGTTCCAAAGCCAATATGTGCTTAAGATTAAAACAAATAACTTTTAATTAGTGCAACTTAAATATTAAATGGACAAGAGTCTAGTAATTTATGTATCAAAAATTAATACAAAGTGCCCACTAACATGGACTCTTTTAACTTGCCACCTGTTGTGTATTTTCTGCTCTTGCGTTTTGACTTTGTCTCGGCTGTCGTTTTATTCCTTTCTGACTTATGGCCGTTGCAATTGCTGTTTTATTATGGAACAGACCGGTTAACCAATTCGTATCTTATTTCATTAAATTTTGTTAACACATTTGTGTGGATCCTCTGCTTGCTGCTGTGCGTTTTTAATTCCCAGCTGGTAAGTTGCTTCACTTTTCCTTTGCTTTGGTGTTGCGTCTCCACTGCTGTGCTGTTTTGGCGTCGTGGGGTGCTAGCGTTTTACTCCTGTGCTTCTGTCATTTTGTTTTCCCATCTGCGGCATTGTGAATTCCTTTTGGTTGCTACTGCATGTGCTATTCTCCTCCAATCTAGCCAATTTTAGTTTATTTTCTCCAAAACAACTTACACATCTCCTAACCTCCAAAAACAATGTAAAAATACCGTAATCAGAATAATATCCAAAAGTATCCCAAATTGATATATAAATTATTAACCTGCTTTAATAACAAGCCATTGGATTAATCATTTTCTCTTCCCCTTTAATTTTCAATCTGTTCGTAGATCTGGTTGGTTAAACATGGAGTTTATGCGTATTGGTCTATGATTATGCCCATTGAATCGAGAAAGCAGCTGGCATGGATGGTCAGAAAATTACGTAGAGTCTTATCAAGCAGAGAGTGGGAGGTCTCTTTTACTGCTTTGTGTAAATAGACATTACAATACCGGCAAGAATATTCCATAAAACAGAAAGCAAAGAGAAGATGAAAGTTCTGTTATTTGTTTTGTATTGCCGATCTCAGAAATTTGAGGATCCTGCTGAAGGATAACCAGCTGTCGTGGCGAAATTTAAGAAACTACACGAGAATCTGACTATTGGTTTCTGTGCATTGGAGGACGAAACTCGATAATGTGGCGGCTTCAAAATTTTGTTCTCACTGGAAAGTCATGTTGGCAGCACTAAACGGCCACATATTGTGTCTCCATTTGTATGAGCACAAAGATGGTGAAGTGCTGGAAGGTCCCGTTACGCCAAAACTCTTGTAGAGTGGATGTGTTGGGCATTTGAGGTGTGATAGCTATGTATTATTGCCATTTCACTCCATCTCTTTTAAGCACTAATATTCGGAAACTATCTTGGTGTACTTAGCGCTATAAGGTGTATTTTTGTTACGAAAACTATCCTGGTTGTAACTCTTGCAAGTTATGATACTTTAAAGCTACTATAAAGAGTAATATTTCTATCAAAGTTGTTAGCAATTGGAAAAATATTGCTAAAAACTTTATTTTATTATAATAGTTTTCTGAAATGTCACATACATGTTAAGAATTTAACATGTATAAGATCATACTTTTGCAGACATTTAAAAATGTTAAGACTTAACTGCTAATAAGTTTTATTTCTACATAGTTGAAGAAGAAAGCAGTAACATGATATTTGGTACTTAATCAACATGTAGAGACCTAATTGCGCTTAAAAGCATTTTTGATCAAATGTAGTTTCCTATTGACATCCCCTGCATTCATCCGATCATTGGGCGACTCGGATGAACATGTAACTCCAATTTCAAATACTGCTAGTAAGCAATTCTGCACCTTTGGTTTCATGGAGCTCAAGTTCATATTGATCTCAACTGCGTTCTTATCATTTTTTCTAGAGGTTGCTTCTCCTGTAGCTCCTGTTTCAAGAAGAATCGGGTCTACTATATGCTCTAGTCTTTGTGGCATGGCCGTGCGAATAAATTCTCTAAGAGTCAATCCATCTTTAAACATTTCGTCAACTGGTCTTCTTCCTGAGAACATTTCTAAGACTAAGATGCCATAGCTGTATATATCCCCCTGTTTTGATGCCTCACTGCCCATTCCATATTCTACAATCAATGAAATAATGAAAAGGTCATTTGCAACAAATTAACTTATCCTTTTGTTTATTGTCTAGCTAATGTGATGAACAAAAGTGATAATTGAACATGATAAAATCTGAAGCAACATTAAAAGGAAAGTACTTGGTACCTGGAGCAATATAGCCAATCGTCCCCTTCATCCTTGTAGTGCTATTTAGGCTTTGTGAAAAGTTGTTGATGGTTGACATGATCTTTGCCACACCAAAATCACTTACATGAGCAATCATGTCACTATCCAGAAGAATGTTGCCAGGCTTCAAATCACGATGAATTATTGAACTTTCACATTCGTCATGGAGATAATGTAGGGCAGATGATACATCAATTGCAATGTTTAGCCTTTGAAGAAGGTCAAAATTTTCTATTGTGCTTCTTTTATGAGGATCTGGATGCAACCAATTTTCCAAGCTCCCATTTTCCATGAACTGGTAGACTAGAGCCATAAATTCATTGCCCTTGTAATCCAAGCTAAAGCAATATGTTAGGATCTTCACAAGATTCCGATGTCGAAAGTTCCCTAAAGTTTTGCATTCAGCAAGAAAGCTCTTTGAAGCTCCCATGTTTTGAAGGTTGAGTACTTTAATAGCTACACGCCTTTGCAGTTGATCTAGAAACCCCATATACACGGAGCTAAAACTACCTAATCCAATTAAATTGCTTTCAGAGAATCCACTAGTTGCCTGATGAAGATCTTTGTAGGAAACATTTAGCAATTTTCCAACATAAGTAGTTCTAGAAGGTGACTTCTTTTTAGATTTTCTCCTCCATAAACAAGATAAGATGATGAATATCAAGAAGGCACTTACAGTGAGACAAGGAATGATGATTGATAGCTTGAAAGCAATGGATTTTTTTGTTGTTTTGATGGGACATTTTGGTAGAAAAAGTTCAGGAACACCACCACAAAGTTTTTTGTTTCCGATCAATGATACCGCACTTGCATTTGTAAAGACCCCTCTAGTTGGAACCTCTCCCTCAAGGTCATTGAAAGAAAGGTTTAGATAACTTAAAAATTGTAAGCTTTGTAGATCTCGGGGAATTTCACCAGTAAAGTTGTTTTGTGACAAGTCTAATTCTTGAAGGCCTTTTAGGAAAGCCAAAGATGAAGGAATCAAACCTTGGAAGAAATTTGCATTCATGTAAAGTTTTTCCATGCTAAGGCATTGTCCAATAGTTGTTGGAATTTCACCAGACAGATTGTTTGCAGAGATATTTAATGCATTCAATTGCTTCAAATTTCCTACTTCTGTTGGTAGATTTCCTGTTAAGGAGTTCCAGGACAAATCGAGCAATTTACTTAAGGAAGGTAGGCTTAGTATCTCCTTGGGTATGGTTCCACTAAACTTATTTTCGTAAGCATAGAGTTCAACCAAAGATTGGCAATTTCCAATACTTGAAGGAAAGTTTCCTTCGAAATTATTCCCATCTAGGTATAGGCCAAACAATTGACTAAGGTTGCCTATAGAAGATGGAACCTGACTGGACAACCTGTTCGCATCCAAATATAATGCTTGCAAGTTGGGTAACATTCCAAGTTCAGAGGGAATGGAACCAGTTAAATGGTTGTATTCCATGCCTAAACCACTTAGGTTGATTAGTTTGTTTAGTCCTGCAGGAATACTTCCTGTGAAATAATTGCGACCAAGGTATAACTCCCTTAGCTGAGAAGACAAATTAGTAAGTGAGGTAGGCAAAACACCTCCGAAGTTATTTCTAGAGAGGTCCAGCTTCTCTAGATTGGTATGGCTCTTCAATGATGTCAAGAAAACCAAGTCATTTGCTGATCTACTTCCTAGGCTATTGTCGTCGAGGTATAATTCACGAAGATTTTTTAGATTTCCCAAGGTGACTGGAACTTGTCCAACAAAGTTGTTGTATGAAATGTCAAAAAATTCCAGTTTAGAAGCATTGCCAAATGAATCCGGGATCGATCCATTGAATCTATTTCCGGTAATGCTAAAGAATTTGAGATTTGGGAGATTGAGGCCAATGTTGTATGGTATAGTCCCACGAATTTGATTATCAGTAATTGCAAAGACACTGAGCGAGGAAATTTTAAAAAGGGTCTCGGGAATTGTACCAGAAATACTGTTGATTGAAATCTCGAAGACTTTTAAGCTTGACAATTTGCCTATTTCAACAGGAATCTTCCCCACCAAATTGTTGAATGCAGCAGAAAGGAAATTGAGCAATGTGAGGTTGCCAAGTGAAGGTGGTAACTTTCCTGTTAAGTTGTTTTGAGTAATGCGCACATACTTTAGCTCCACAAGAGAACCAATGTCTTCAGGGATTTTTCCAACAAGCTTGTTGCTTGAAAAATCTATATGCTCGAGCTTGGTACAATGAGACAAGTTAGTTGGAATATCTCCTCTTAAAATGTTTGTTTCGAGACCTAAGTATCTCAACCGAACCAAGTTGCCGATTTCCTGCGGAATCTCACCCGTAAGACTGTTGTTGTTCAGTACCAGAGTCCTGAGAAAACTTAGATTTCCGATGTATGGCGATATAGCTCCAGCCAAATTCTTTTCAGCTATGTTCAAGGACGTGACTCGTTGATGTCGATGACCGCACGTGATGCCATGCCAGTTGCAGAAGGAAGTGGAATCATTCCAGGAGTTGAAGACTCCAAAAGGGTCGTTGGACATCCCACTCTTGAATTGGAGCAACGCAATCCTGTCACTTTCATTCCCTAAAGAATTGGCCTGACACCATTGGAAGTTGGAAGATATTAAAAAGATCAGTTGCAGACCTGCAAATGAAGAGAGGATGGTGCTAGTGTAAAGATTCATTTGGGTTTAAACTGTGAAGATTGAGCTCTTTCTTTCTTTCTTTCTTTTTTCAAATTGCGAATATTGAAGTTATGAATATCTTCTTCTGTTATGTTTGCTGCCAAGGAACGTACAAGGTAGGAAATTTGCAGCCACTCAACTGTTCAAGACCAAGAGAAATCATTGTCGAGAGTTGACTGACCGAACACAATAAAGACTTCGATTCGCAAATTTTTCTTGTGACGTGAGAATCACTCTAATAAATTGATAATCTCAAGTTATTTTAAAGTTTTCTAATCTTTTATTATTACTACATATATAAGTGATGATGAAAACATTTTGTGTGTGTTTGGCTAGCAAAACAAGATATTATTTATACTTACTTGATAATGGAAAACGTGATTGACGTATTTTTTAATGAATTTTTATACATAATTGAATAATAAATTAATGAATTATTCAATATTTGAAATAACTATGAGAAACTTACACCTATGTATGTATATTAGTTAAATCGAGTATAATTAAATTTTAGCTTAATTTTTTAATAGTATTAAATTTTGTTCAATATAATTATGGGAATAAATATCATTTTCAAGTTTAAACTTAACTGATTTACAATTTTTTAATTTTTATTCACATTATAAGTCAATATCATTTTTAAAAAATTATATAAATAATTGATATTACAAAAAATAATTGTTATTAGGAAAAAAACTAATAAATATATAGAAATGTGTTGGTTGTTATTAGAGTAAGGAGAAATAATTAGTGTTACGAAAAATTATTGAAGGTATATTAGGTAGTATATATTTATTAGTTTACGTTTTATCCTAAACCTCCCGAATCGGAAGTTTCTTATTTTCACTGTTTAGGATATAACGGAACGTAACATGAAACTCTCCGCTTCTATCTCATTATATTCTATTATAAAACTTCCCTCCAAATGATGGAAGTGTGTTACATTCCATCCCATTCTATTAATTAATATCTAACCTAACAGGCCCTAAAGGAATAAATATGTGAATGTGAAAGATGAGAGGTGACATCTACATCTAACCAATCAGGCCCTAAAGGAATAAATTTGTGAATGTGAAAGATGAGAGGTGACATCTACATCTAACCAAGCAGGCCCTAAAAAATAAATTTGTGAATGTGAAAGAAAAGAGGTGACATCTACATCCAACCAAAGAGGCCCTAAAGAAATAAATATGTGAATGTGAAAGATGAGAGGTGGCATCTAACTCCCACAATTGACTTGACTTCAACTACTAAAAAATAAATGATGAAAAGTATGTATTTTTTAATGTAAATTCAAATTTTTGTTTTTGTAAAGTAAAAATAAGAATATTGATATCAAAATAATCGTTTTCTTAAGGATTTACTTTTACTTTTAAGTTAAGGAGACATAAGCAGAAGCTAAATTTCACCAAACATTTCAAATAAAATTATTAGCAGTATTAAATTTTACTCCAGAAGATGCAAAGCACTCAATTAACAATCTTCAACTAGTGTTGTCTCTGTACAACTATAGCTGTTGCCGAAATCGGATGCAGTTACCATAATTGCAGGGCCTTAGATTTGATAATTCATGAAATCATGAAGCTTGATAATTTGCCTATAAATTCAAGCTTAGATTTTATAGTCCAATCTGAGTCTGAATCTCAAATTTCTTCCGCATATAACCTAATTTAATCAATCTTTAAGTTAGAAAAACTATAATTGATCTTAATTTTATATAAATTATTTAAGTTTGATTAAGTTACGAGCCATAAAATTCAATCAACTTGAGTCATATGATCTTCGCCCAATTCACCTTCGAGCCTAGCTGGGAAAAAAAAAAATTTGGGTTGGATTCAGGTAATAAGTTATTCAAACCTAGCCAGGTCGTTACCATCCTATCTATTCTCTTGACCATGATATAGTTGGAGCTTGTACCAAAAGTCTAAAACATGGTCTACAAAGTAAATGCGTGTCTAGAAAATTATTAGGACGAGACTTCTTCAGACATGACAACTCTTTATAACGCTAGGTTCACATAGACATCAAAAAGTCAATACATGTGTTACGTTGTTTTCTCTTGTAAATTATTTTTGTTGACTTAGAAATAAATTTAAGAAATGACAAAAATATGTTGACTTGACTTTAATTATAAAAATAATTAATGAAAAGTTTGAATTTTTCATCAAAAATAAAAATAAGAAATTAGTCAAATAAATTTGGGATTGATCGAAAGAATGTATTGTCTATATGCTTATTCTGTCCTTATAGATGCCAAACCATGCTCTGATATCAAAATGTAACACTCTACTTTCGCAGGACATATATCCGACACCCTGAGTGATATATGAATATATACCCTGCAAGAGTGACATGTTAGAGCAGTCACATCACTAACTTAAACATGGCATTATCATTAATAAAATATCACAATATTGAAAATCCAAAAGTTCCTCATTGCATTTCATGAAAACCAAACATATATACATTGTAGCTTTCAAACATCAATTACATGTACATCATCGAAACCTAATACAAAACACGCTACATGAAAGAGGAATTATACAAAAATTCCTATATAATCCCTCAATCTCAACTGACCGACCTTTGAATCATTTCTCTGATCCAAAAGTACAAGAATTATGCTTCTTGTAGAGTTTCTCTGTCACTAATGTCCTCTCTCAGTCTTGAAATGTCAATGTTGCAATTTTGGTAAGTTTTGCGAACTTAATGAGGTAACCATCTTCAATGGTTCAACCAATTCATACATCACATCAATACATACTATCACATAATTCATGTCATTTTATTATCATCAAGTAGCATCACATAATGCTTTATTCACAATTCTCATGTTCTCATTCAAATACAAGTCAACAATACATTACAATTATTCAAACATACATATTAAATATATATGCATTGTTCATGAGACTCATTTCGATTATTATGTTGTTGTGACCGAGTGCTTCTAACTGTCCCATATCTATCGTAGATACAGGGCTCATTGATAATTGTCTCTAATTCGTTGGGGATATAGGGCTCATTATACATAATGAGTCTTTGGTTCTTAATCACATTCTGAGCTTTAAACTCATTTTCGGTGACTACTCAGGTTACAATTGTCATTATCTGTTTATGCATTTATGTAATGGAATGCATCACATTCACATTCATATTCTCAATCAATCACATGGTTTCATATTCACATTTAGAATATGTTTATCATCGGACCTTGGTCTAGCATTCAATAAAATTGTTGAGTACACTTATTTCAGTTAAACTCACATACAAGGAGTACTTCCAATATCTAATTCATGCATCAAATGCCTTGGGCTTTCAAAGTCCAGAATCAACACAATCAAATTCACATTCATAGGATAATTCAGAACATAATTTAAAGCAAACAATCAATTAAGTAAGACCGTCTAGGTTACTCATAGGTGCTTCAGAAAGCTATTGCCTCGAAGTCCCAACAACGTCTAGATAGTGACGCTCTAAATGCCCCTCAATATCATGCAATACATATTTAAACATATCACAATTTTGCACAATTATAAATACTCATTTATGCATATATGTATATGGATTATATACAATGCATGCTCAGTGACAATCTTGGGTATATTTTCTTTATTTACATCTATGATCGTTCATATGTCAACACTCACATATGTTTAAATTGAACTTAGGTTTACTCCTCAATTATACAAGATTATTCTAAGTTCATCATTCAATCATTCATTAAGGTCATTCAAGCATTAAAAAATCACAAAATATCCAATTTATCATTCACCTTTACTTAATACACATCATTGAACTTTTTTGGATCACATTATTCATAGGATCACTTTTATTCTTATAACATCTCAAATTTTCAGATTTAAACACTTAATGTATAACAATTCATGCTTCCTTTATATCCTCGTTCATCACCCTAAACATGTCACTGATTTGGTCACTTATTCAAGCATCATTTTAGTTTCTTGGGCATTAAACATCACATAGGCAGGACTTTCAAATATATGGAGGTTGGAATAATCCACTGGTTTACTAGTCTACATCTCCATCGGCGTCTTTAACTCAATTGCAGTTGATGGAGCTCGATTCACCACATAATAGGCGGTATTAACTGCCTCTGCCTGGAATTTCTTATCTAAGCTTGCAGTTCTCAACATCGCTCTTATTCTTTCCAATAGAATTCTATTCATTCGCTCTGCTACTTCATTTTATTGAGGAGTGTATGCTGTCGCGAACTGCCTTTTAATGCCTTCTTGCTTGCAAAATTCATCAAATTATTTACCAGTGTATTCTCCTCCATTATCTGACTGCAAATACTTGATCTTCTTACCATATTCGAGTTCCACCTGTGCTTTGTGAAATTTGAAGACTAGAAACACATCTGCTTTCCTCTTGATAGGAAATATCTAAAATCTCTTAGAATAATCATCTATGAATGATACAAAGAAATTTACTCCTCCTAGGGATGTAACTGGTGCTTGCCATATATCATAGTGAATTAATTCTAGAATTTCTTTGCTTTTGAACTTTGATGTGATGAATTTCAATCGGTGATGCTTACTCACAATACAATGTTCATAGAAGGGTAGTGAAACCTTTGTAAGAACTGGAAGTAGATTTTTCTCTGCAAGTATCTTCATTTCTTGTTCTGACATATGTCTAAGCTTTTTATGCCACGTCATTGCAGATTTGTCATATGAACTAGTCACTGCAATAGATGCATCTCCTTCTTGCAAAGTTACTCTCTTCAACATGTACAGATTTGTAACAATCTTCTCTGTTTTCATAAATACTAGTGCTTCTTTAATCACTTTCATGATTTTGGTTTAAATCTCAAATCTGAAACCGAAAGCATCCAGTTATCCTATAGACAACAAATTCTTTTTCAAGTCCTCCACATGTCGCACTTTTTCAATAGTCTGAATTGTACCATCATACAACCTTAACTTGATGGTGCCAATACCAATGATCTTAAGAACTTGATCATTACAGTTGTACACAGATCCTCTAGAGACAGATTCATACTGATGGAACCATTCTCTTCAAGATGTCATATGAAAAGTAGCTGCTGAATCAAACATCCAGACATCAGTAAATCTTCTCTTTCCTCTAGTAGTCATTTCTGCTTCTCAAACCATTGCGCTTCTATCATCTGAAGTGCTTGAAACGTTTCCTTGAGGAACATAATCTTTCTTGTTTAGATTTTAGGAATCCTTTTTCAGGTGACCTTTTTTGCCACAATTGTAGCATTTACAGTCTGTTTGGTTACTGTCTCCAATACGCAGAGACGGAACGAGACAGAAATTTGGAGACGGAACAGAATAGAAATTGGAGACAGTGAGCTGTTTGGTTGTGATGAACAGAACAGAAACAATTGTCTCCGTCTCAAGAACAGAAATGTGTTTGGTTGCAGGGGACAGAACATAAAAACAGTGCCTAT
>JAOQMS010043856.1:0-11161 GCA_027563885.1 Erythroxylum longipes | reverse complement strand
ATATTGTTCTTTCAATTTCACTAACACCATATGCTTTCTAATTTAATCTCAATTTCTCCTTTTAATACCATCAATCTAAAAAAAAAATTCCACACCCGAAAACATTATAATTAATACCTAATCAAAACAATTTAATCAAAAATAAACCTCAAAAAGAATTTAGCACAATCTTGTTAGTAAGAAAAGAATCGGGGTCCAACACTTAGACACGCTCTCTCGCTGCACAATTTTATCAATTTGATTCAATTCTTAATCTATTAAATTACATAACTCTCGTTGGCCTAATTTAATGATTTTCACTCAATTCACCCTCTCAGTTTGTTACAAAATTATTAAGAGTAGAAATTGAATCACAAACAATTCAATAAAAAAGTAATAAATCAACTTTCATTAATATCAAAGACAAAATTCCCGAAGGTGAGTTTTGAAAAATATCAACATTCGACAAATCCTATTCTCAACGACTATCTCAATTCTATACATCAATAAAATTGAAATAAAATTGAAAAATACAAGTGGAACAGAATGATGGAGCCAGCAACGATGGGAAACTTTTTATTCGAAGAAGTACTTCGCGTAGGCTTCTTCTCTATATCTCTCTTCCTTTGTTTCCTTCCACAAATATCTCGATAAAACTCTCTATGGTTTTGGGGATGTGGCAGATGCAAAAGCTTCTCCTCTGTATTCTTCATGTTCTTTAAATACCTTTTAAATACCTTCGCAGCCCTAGGGTTTAACCATGAAAAGTTCCTCGAAACTTGATGTTTTCACCTTTTTTGTGTCTACCCGAAGTAGGCCACGATCGTCGCCTTGCCTACCATGATCATACTAGCATCCACCCCTTTTTGTCATGAGTGTGGCCTAAGTGCCACGATTGTCGCCAGGATCGAACCTCTATGTCACAATTGTGGCCTAGGGCATAGTGGCTCACATATTTCTATCACGATCTTGGCCTATTGTACCATGATCATGGGTCATGGTTTTGGCCTGAAAATTTCTAAAACTTCTCCGTTCTTCGTTATTGGCCTTGAAACACTAACAAACACATCAAGGTACCTCAAAAACATAACATTTAAACTTAGAGACTTATACTGACCCATAAAAACATTTAAACACATAAACTAGCATAATTCTAACCTAAACACATACTAAATACTCAAATTAACACCTAATACATAACAAATTGAACCCTAAAACATGATGCAAATCATAACTATCAACATCACCACACTTAAACATTTACTTGTCCTTAAGCAAACAAAACAACAAACACATAACAAACACACAAAACACAATACAATAATAAGGCAATGGCTTCATCTTCATGAAATAAATTTAATCTTAAATACAATCATACAAGTTATATCAAATCATTAACATGCAAAATCTATGTCTAGGTGTATACAAAGTAATCGACATCTAAGTGTCAATTTATTTACCCTTTTCAATTGCACACACACATTAGTAATTCTTTAGTCCTTCAGACTCAGTAACTGTTCTTAAGTATATTTTCATGAAAAGTCGAGCTTATTACAAATTTGGTAGGTTTTTATTAAGAACACCCTTTTTTCATTTATTTAATTAAACAAGGACTTAGTCTTTTACTTAGAGACAAACATTGGTGATGAATGTCGATTTGGTTACTTGACTAAGTCATTTTTATTAAATTGCTTGGTTGAAACATCATTATAGCTTTTTTATGCGAAGGCACACATTTGTGATGTATGTCAATCTAGTTACTCAGCTATATCACATTTTTAACTGGCTACTAGCTCTATTTTATAACTCGAAGGCCAGTAGAATAGTGATTTATTTAACATTTATTTAATTTTTTTATTGCCTACCTTGTTGTTTTAGCTACTCGTTTTCAAGAAAAATACTTATAAAGCAACTTAAGTTGAAAGGCCTCAAATTATGAATGAATGTGATCATCTATAGGGTGCTAAACTTACACTAAATCCTAATTAAGTTGTATATTTATCCAAAAACCCCAATTCACTAATCTTGCGAGCTAATGATTATTCATAAACTAATAAACTATGTTCAAAATTAAATAAATTTCAATCCATCTAATTCATTGACTTATTCAAACAATTCACAAAATGCAACCTAAAACTATCATACCATGTGCAAAATCACATAGAAAACAAAACGCATAACCTTCCCCGCACTTAAACAACACATTGTCCTCAATGTGAGAAGTGAGCAAACAAACATATAAAAGACAAGAAGAAATATAAAATTATGGTAAACAGAAAATAAATAAAAATAAAAATAAAGATAAAAATGAAGACTAATTTGAAAAAGAAAAATGAGTTAGACAAAATCTCATGGAGATGGAGGTAGGGATGAACACCTTCAGAGTCAACACAAATTACTAACATTTTATTGAAAACAATTCTAACTACACCTAACATTTTCAAACAAACTTCTAAACATGCTAGTTTATGGTCCTTAGCTTGACCTTGCGTCCATGAAAGCATCTTAATTATTCGGAGACAAGGAAATCACTTCCTTATCTTTAGGAATTGCTCCTCTAAAATAAAGCTTACAAAGATGCCTGTTGACCTTAAAAGTCTCCTTGTGAACGTTTTCCAGTTTAATGGCTCCATGGTCGAAAACTTGAATGACCTTAAATGGTCCACTCCATCTAGACTTTACCTTTCCTAGAAATAGCCTCAACTGTGAACTATATAGCATAACAATGTCTCCTACTTTGAATTCCTTTTGCTTGAGGAGAGCATCATGCCATTTCTTAACTTTTTCCTTGCAAAGTTTGGCATCTTTGTAGGCATTAAAATGAAACTCTTTAAGTTCATCCAGTTGTAAAAGTCTCTTTTCACCGGCTTGTTTCCAATCAAAATTTAAGGCTTTAATTGCCCAATATGCTCGATGTTCTAATTCGACCGATAAACGACAAGCTTTCTTGTACACAAGCCTATAAGGAGTTGTTATGATGGGTGTTTTAAAAGTTATCATATAGGCCCATAAGGCATCATCTAGTTTTGTTGGCCAATCCTTTCTGGAGTTGTTCACTTTCTTTCTCAAAATTCATTTTAGCTCCCAATTAACAACTTCGACTTGACCACTAGTCTACGGATGGTAAGGTGTGGCAAATCGATGGTGCACTCCATATCTTTTTAAGATGGCATCAAGAGATTTGTTGCAAAAATATGTCCCTCCATTACTTATTATTGTACATGGCACTCCAAACTGTTTAATGAACTTCTACACTACCTTTCCATCATTGGTTGGAGATGCTACCGTTTCGGTCCAACGTGAAACATAATCAACCCCCACTAGAATATACATATTCCCCATTGAAGATGGGAACGGACCCATAAAATTAATGCCCCATACATCGAAGACTTCCACTTCTTGAATGTTATAAAGGCATTTCATCCCTCTTAGAGATGTTACCTATTCTCTAGCATCGATCACATTGTGCCACGTAGGTCTGAACATCCTTAAATAACCATGGCTAATAAAATCCATTCTCAAGTATCTAAGCCACCATTCTCCGTAATGCCCAGTATACTAAACTTCATGACATTGCTTTAGGATGTCTAACATTTCTTCATCTGGAACATAACATCGCATTAACCCCTCTGCACAAGCCCTATATAAGGTTTGCTCATCCCATATATATCGGTTATGATCATGCAAGATCTTATTCCTTTGTTAGTAAGAGAGATCTGACAGAAGTTTACCACTAGTAACATAATTTGCGATATTTGCAAACCATGATGTAGTCAAGCTCTCGAGTAGCATCAGAGTTTCTTCAGGGAAATTTTCATTAATGTTATCACTTAGCTTACGTTCCCCTCCCTCATGTCTAGATAAGTGGTATGCAATCACATTTTCTATTCCCTTTTTATCTCTCACCTCTATATCAAATTCTTGTAAAAGTAACACCCATCGAATGAGCCTAGGTTTTGCATCTTTCTTATTAAAAAGGTATTTTAGTGCCATATGATTGGTGAACACAATTACCTTTGAAGCCAAAAGATATTGTAAAAACTTTTCACACGTGTACACTATTGCGAGTTGTTCCTTTTATGTCACGGTTTAATTCAGTTGGGGTCCTGCAAGAGTTTTATTAGCATAGTAAATTACATACAACTTTTTATCTTTCCTTTGGCCCTAAACACAACCTATGGCTTCGTCACTTGCATCACACATAACTTTGAATGAGAGTGTACATTTTGGTGGTAATAAAATTGGTGCTGATATTAATGCCTGCTTTAATGTGTTGAATGCAAGCATACACTTATCATCAAACAAGAAAAGCATATCCTTGACTAAAAGGTTTTTTAACGGACTTTCAATATGCAAAAAGTCTTTAATGAAGAAATGGTAAAATACTACATGACCGTAAAATCCTCACACAACTTTTTCATTTCTTGGTGGTGGAAGTTTCTTTATCACTTTTTTTTAGCTCTATTGACTTCAAATCCTTGATGTGAGATCTTATGCCCTAGCACTATCCCTTCTTGCACCACAAAATGACATTTCTCCCAATTTAGCACCAAGTGTGACTCTTTACATCTTTGAAGAACTCTATCTAAATTAGTTAGAAACATGTCGAAAGAATCTCCAAAGGCTAGAAAATCATCCATGAATACCTCCATTATGTCTTCTATCATGTCAGCGAAGATAGACATCATACATCTCTGAAATATGGTTGGTGCATTGCAAAGTCCGAAGGGCATCTGTCTGTACATGAAGGCACTATAAGGGCAAGTGAATATACTCTTTTCTTGATCATTAGGGTAGATGAAAATCTGATTATATCCAGAATATCCATCTAAGAAGCAATAAAAAGAATGACCAGCTACCCTTTCTATCATCTGGTCTATGAATGGAAGAGGAAAGTGATCTTTCTTAGTCACTGAATTAAGTTTGCGATAATCTATGCATACTCTCCATCTTGTGACCGTTCTTATTAAAATTACTTCTCCACTATTATTTTTTATTACTGACATTCCACCCTTCTTAGGTACACATTATACTAGGATAATCCATTCACTATCAGAGATGGGATGAATTATCCCTGCATATAGGAGTTTTATGATCTCCTTCTTGAGCACCTCCTTCATGTTAGGATTCAATCTCCGTTGACGCTCCCTCACCGTTCTACATCCTTCCTCTAAGTTTATTCGGTGCATGCAGACATCTGGGCTTATTCCTCGATTGTCAGCAATCTGCCATTCGATGGCTTTCATTAGCTTCCTAACGACTTCTACCACCTTACTTTTTTTTTCTCATTCAATTCATTGGAAATTATTATCAGTAACATTTGACCTTCACCAAGAAAGGTATATCTGATGCAGGTAAAGGTTTAAGCTCTTGTCAGTGGTTTTTTTTCTGAAGATGATGGTATAGGTGCTTCAGTTCGAACCAATTTATCTTAATGCACTTGAACATCTGCCTCCCCCATCTCATCATCTTCTTTAGATTCAGGGTTCTGATATTCATTGTTTGCCTTCACTTCCACTGACTGCACTTCTGCTATACAATTCTTAACTTGTTCTTGTAATTTTTTATCCATAATTTCAGCTTTCATGTATGCACTATTCATTATTGGATTCTTTAAGGCCTTATTCATATTGAATTCAACCTGATCTTTTCCTATTCAAAGTGTTAATTTCCCTTTGTGTATGCCAATTATGGCTTTCCTTATATTCATAAATGGTCGACCTAAGATCAGTGGGTAGTTCTTATCTTCTTTAAAATCCATAACCATAAAATCTACAGGAATAATGAACTTATCCACTTGTATAAGAATGTCTTCCATAATTCTAAATGGCCTTTTAATGGATTGATTATCCAACTAAATTAACATTGATGTTGGCTTGATCTCTTCTAGTCCCAACTTCCTAAATATCGACAACAGCATAAGATTAATGTTAGCTTCCAAATCACATAAATACTTTATAAATTCAAACTCACCAACCACACAAGGTATTATGAAACTTTATGGATCTTTCAATTTAGAAGGCAATTGACTGGTGACTATTGAGCTGTAAGTGCCAGTTAGAGCTACCGTCTGATTATATTCCTAAGTAGACTTCTCTAATAAAATGTCCTTTAAAAATTTAGCATATTTAGGCATATGTTCTAACGCCTCAACAAAGGACAGATTGATCTGTATTTTATTTACTTTCTCAGCAAACTTTGTAAATTGTGCATTTAACTTCTTCTTTTGTAGTCGTCAAGGAAAAGGGACTTTGGGTTGACATGGTGGAGGAGTGACATAAGGAGGATATTCACTTCTGTCCACTTCTTTCTCCTTTTCTTGATTTTTCTCAACTGGCTGGATGGGCTCCTCTACTGTCCTTATGAGCGGTTCAAGTTCCTTCCCGCTTCGAAGTGTAATAAACTTTAATTACTTCCTTGGTTTTGTTCCTAAAGTGCTAGGAATATTTCCCAAATTGCACATAGAAACGGCATTTGACAATTGATTCACTTGGGCTTCTAGATTATGGATTGAGGAATCATGGTTCTTAGTGACTTGCTCAAATTTATCTTCCAGCTTCTTTTGTGCATTGTCTAAAGTTCCAAGCTTATCCAAAATCTTGTCCAACATTGATTCCATGGAGCTTGCTTTATCTTGTTGGAAGCTTGATTGTCCTTAAGTCCTAAACGTCCAAAAGAAGTTAGGATGATTCTTCCACCCAAGATTGTGGGTATTGGAGTAGGGATTATTTCTCCCTCCTCATCCATATTGTGCCCCCATTTAATTTACTTGCTCCTGATTGTCCTCTATCATCAAATAATAATCCATGGTATCGTGGTCTAATTGCCCACAGAGCTCACACTTCAGTTGTATGGCCTTCACTTGGGCTGAAATGACACCTTCATGTTATTGAGTTGTCGCATTAAGTTGTTGACCTTCACTTGCATTTCTGTCATTTAATCGATTACCATAACCCCTTTTTTCTCTCTAAAGTTAGTAGGTTTCCTACTCGCTCATTCGTCCACGAGCAACTATTGCTCGCTATTTCCTCTATCAACTCTTCAGCTTCATCAACTATCTTCCTCATTAGTTATCTTCCTAAAGTTGCGTTGATCATACCTCTCATCAGTGGGTTTACTCTGTTGTAGAAAGTTTGCAATAGGAATTCCTTTGGTAGGTTGTGGTGTGGGCACTTCCTTTGCAAATCCTTCTATCTCTCCCATGCTTCGTAGATTGATTCTCCATCACCTTGTTGGAAATTAGTAATTTCCTTGATAATCTTCGTGGTCTTGTTCAACGGGAAATACTTATCTAAGAAGGCATGAACTAGCTGGTCCCACGTCGTAATGTTGGATGGGATAAGTGAAATACTTATGTGTGCTATACATTGGGGTCCTTATTTTCCAATCCAAAAAATTGCATATTCTACTAGAGCATATTAAGAAGAGCTGGTTTAATTTTTAACGAGGTTGCTTGAATAGGCAGCCTAGCTACTCCTTGATTTACCGTATTAAACCTGGCCTCATAAAGTCCATCAGGGTCTTATGTTGCTATCTTTGGTTCGTATCGTGGTCCATGTTTTGTTGAAACTCCTCGGCGATTGTTGATTTTGCGATCTCTTCTTCTTCTTCTCATTGAGCTTTCCTAAGGGTTCGTTTTAGCCAATTGATATATAAATATAATATTTCCATTGCACAACTCGAACCTCTTGTGACTCTCATGTTCATGCAGGAGCACGAATTTTGAAATAAAGCAAAAGAATGATAACAAAAATTAAAAAGCCAAACTAACACCTTAAACTATAGAACAAAACTATCGCCTGTTTGACAATGGCGCCAAAAATTTGATCATAGGTTCCTACACGATAAGTTTTAATATTTTTAAACCTCGATATTTTCCCAAGCACATGGGTCATTCACGTAGTATCTAGGGTGTCAATCTCACAAGGAGGAATAATCTAATCCTAAAATCTAGGGCTTAACTTAAATTCGCAATAATTCAAATAAAAAACTAAAGTAGAAAATTATTCAATCAAGCAATAAATTTCAAGAATAAAATTCAAAATTATAAACAAGATAGCAATTGAACAACCAAATCAAAAATCAATCTAGGAACTACCAATTAAGAGAAAGGGGATTTTAATCTGACCTTAATGAAAACCTAATTGATTATAAAATTATTGAATTATTAGGTTAAGACGGTCCTAGGGTGGATTACTCTCTCTCGAGTTATAATCTTTAACCCTAATTTATAAACCCTAATTAAATTATGTAGTTCTAACCTCTCGATTCACAATTTACCTAAAACCTAAATTAGATCTGAATGTCTCCAATAACCTACCGAAAACCTATGCACAATCTTTCATTGCATAATTTTACCACTTTGATTCAATTCTTAATTTATTAAATTACCTAACTCTCGTTAACCCAATTTAATGATTTTCATTTGGTTCACTATCTCAATTTGTTACCAAATTATTAAGATAAGAAATTGAATCACAAAAAATTCAATAAAAATGCAATAAATCAACTTTTATTAATATCGAAGACAAAATCCCCGAAGGTGAGTTTAGACAAATATTAACATTCGACAAATCCTATTCTCAACGACTATCCTAATTCTATACATTAATAAAATTGAAATAAAATTGAAAAATACAAGTGGAATGGATTGAAGAAGGCAACAACAGCGAGAAACCTCCTATTCTAGGAAGTACTTCGCGTAGCCTTCTTCACCTTGTCTCTCTTCCTTCGTTTCCTTCCTCAAATCTCTCAATAAAACTCTCTACAATTTTTGGGATGTGGCTGATGCAAAAGTTTCTCCTTTGTATTCTTCATGTTTTTTAAATACCTTGGCAGCATCCACTCCTTTCTATCACTAGTGTGGCCTATTGTGCTATGCTCATGGGCCATCGTTTCAGCCCGAAGGTCTTTGAAACTTCTCCATTCTTTGTTGATGGCCCTAAAACACTAACAAACACATCAAGGTACCTCAAAAACATAACATTTAAGCTCAAAGACTTATACTAACCCATACAAACACTTAAACACATAAACTAACATAATTCTAACCTAAACACATACTAAACACTCAAATTAACACTTAATACACAGTAAATTGAACCATAAAATATGATGCAAATCATAACTATCAGTAGTATTTCCAAGTCTCAAATGTAAGCATCAACACTTAAATTTCCTTAACATACATAAGATAATTAAACGCTGCATCGCCTAATTTCTCACCTAAATAAGCAACTGGGAGCTCTAATCTCTATACTTGAAGCATCACACTCAATTGTAAATATTTTCGAGAAATAAGGCAAATGAGTAAAGGAGTTGAACTAAGATTTTCTTTAATGATAGCAAACACCTCATCTTGTTCTTTTTTCTACTTGAAACCCACCCTCGTTCCTTTTCATCACCATTGTTAATAGAGCAACTAAAGTGTCAAAATCTTTGATGAACCTTTTGTAAAAACTTTTCAAACCATGAAAACTTCATACTTCAATTAAGGACTTTGATTTGGGCCACTTTTTAATGTCATTTTGCTTTCTCCTCATCAACTTGTATTCCTATTGCACTAACAATATAACTAAGAAGCATAATCTGAGCAATGTAAAATGAAATCTTTTAAGGTTACCAAATAACTATTTAGCTAATAAAAGACTTAAAACTACATGAAAATATTCAATAGGATGATCTAAGATTTCACTATACACTAAGTTATCATCAAAATACACCACAACAAAATTGTCTATAAATTCACTTAAAATATGATTCATTAGTCTAGCAAATATGCTTGGTGTATTAGTGACTCGAAATGGCATTACCAAACACCCATATAAACTTTATTTATTTTCAAGATAAGTTTTTCTTTTTTTCTCTTTTATTCCAAATTGATGATACCCACTTTTCAAGTCAATCTTTGAACATATGCAAGACCTATACAACTCATCCAACATGTCATCCAATCTAGGTAAAGGATGGAAATACTTTACCATGATTTTATTAATGTACCGGTAGATAACACATATTCACCAAGCGTTTCAGGTATTAGAAGCATTAGAACTATACATAGGCTCATACTTTCCCTCACATACCCCTTAGCCATTAATTCCTCAACTTGCCTTTGAAGTTCCTTTGTTCCTTCAGGTTCGTTGTGGTATGTTGATTTATTAGGAATTGGCATTGTAAGAATGAGATCAATCAATGTTCTACCCCTCTAATAGATGGTAAACCACTAAGTTCCTAAGGAAACATATCAACAAATTCCTACAAACACTACAAGAAAATCATGAATTAGCGACGGAACTTTTCCAACAGAAAAAAAAACCATAGCTTACCAATGGAAAACAAAAATCTGTCGGTAAATACGTTGTACTGTTTATATATAGCGATAGAAATATATTACCGTCGGCAATAATGGAGGGAATGAATTTTGTGCAAAATCTTCAACGACATATAGCGACGACACAACCTTTACCGTCAACAAAAATTGCTAGAATGCTTCCCGCAATTTAATTGCTTCAAAAGTTTACTGACGGCACATATTCTGTCGGTAAGTTATGCTCAGTTTCTGCTATTCACCGACGGAATATCGTCCGTCGGTAAACTTATTTTAAGTTTACCGACAACGTAACCGTAATCGTCGGTAATAATTGCGTGAATTTTTCCAGCAATTAACTAGCTTCGGACATTTATCGACGGAATAGGTACCGTCGATAAATGTGGTTTAGCTTCTGTTATATACCGACATAATGTGTTCCCTCGGTATACATTAAATTTATCGACAAAAATTTGGTCCCGTCACAAAATTTAGCGGTGGCTAGACGCGGTGAAATAATTAGGAAATTTAAATACCGATGAAATGTATATTCTTTCGGTAAATGTCAACTAGTTAATAAATAAAACGATGTCGTTTAGTTTAAAACCAAATGACGTCGTTTGGTTCATCGTCTTTAAGACGGCGTGGTACCCCCCCCCATTTCTTCTTCTTCTCTCCTCCCGTCCGTCGCGCCATCTGTCCGAACGTTCCTTGCATTTTTCAGCCGTTTTCTGATCGTTTTCTAGCTCATCGTGCGTCGTTTAAGGTAAGCTCTCTAATGGGTGTATTACTTCTCCAAAAAACGCATGTTTTTAGTGTTAACCGTGGGTGTTTGGGTGATGAAATTTTGCTTGATTATTGTTGTTGTTTGCGGTT
>JAOQMS010043855.1:0-11162 GCA_027563885.1 Erythroxylum longipes | reverse complement strand
AAAGGCGTTTCTAGACGCCCATGGACCACTCAAAATTACAATTCTACCCTTCCCATCGGTGAGGGGATGTTACAATTGGCATCCTATACACTCACATGCCAGTATAAAAAGCAATTAGTATTTTCAAGAAAAAGGACTTTGTTCATATTCATTTTTTTCGCTAAATATTTTATTTTGTCTCTCTAACTTTACTAACTTGTATGTTGGAGGTCAAACATTGAAACACTTCAAGATTTAGTTCTACACATTTTTTAGGAGGAATACTATTCTAGACTCATTCGAATTGTCCAACTCACTATAGCAAGCCTAATCTTCAATGTTTGAACCCAAATTAGACCAAAAAATTAAAAACATACAAAAATTACTCTATAAAATAAGTCAAATGGATTTCTTTATATCTAACCTATTAGTAATTTTGAGCAACTATTATATTTTTATTTTTTCGTTAAATATAGTAGTAAACTTCAAAACTTTTATGTATCCTAAAAATTTTCTTTAGCTTTCTATATTTAAGAACAAATATCATCAATAGAAGAAGGTAGCAACCTAAAAATGCAGGCCATTTACGTAAAAATGCAGCAAGTTCAAATGATAGGTTCAAACCACAAACAAATACCTAAATTAAACCAAGTACACAAAAACCCAGTAAATAACAAAATCGACTTACCTCAACGAACATGTAGAGAAGTCACTGAAGCACGTAAAGGAAGGCAGAAGATGACATGGGTGACTGACGGCGATGATCGATGATGACGAGAAAAGGATGAGCGACGACGATGAGAGGAGAAGTTGCAGACGTGCAACAACGAGGAAGGAAAATAGATAAAGAATAGAAGAGAAACAAGGGGGAAGGTTCGGATGGGCTTAACCCCAAACTGAAACAACGTTGGGGTAGGTATACCAAACGATGTCATTTTCGATTATATATAATGACTACTCTAAATTTAACTAATGGAACACATTACTGTCAGTAAAAAACTAACGTTTACTATTAAACCAAGCATTTCTGTGTAAATTTATCGACGACGTGGTTATATTGTCAAAAAATTACCAACGAAAAATATATCTGTCAGTAAATCCCGACGCTATTTAATTGCAAGAAATGTTTCTGCCTAATTTACCGACGAGTATAACATTTTCGTTTCTATATTCTATTGAAAATTTTGCGCTGATTTTTTCCATCCACCTTTACCGACAAAAATTTTGTTTGTCACAAAATGAAAATTTTCACAATAGTTTTACCATCGAATATTGATTTTTTGTGTCTAATTTGCTACGGTATTTGTTCCATCGGTAAGTTTCTGTCGTTAATTTATGGTTTTCTTGTAGTGCTTATATTCCTAGTGTTAAACACTTGGGATCACTATCACTAGAAATATTAAGGGCTTTAAGAAGTCTTGTTCAATAAGGAGAACATCTTCCTATTCAAGATTGGGTCAATAGAACTAGCTCAAAGCATCATAAAAATAGGTCCATGGCATTTCAATTACCAATCCCTTCTTTTTTAAAAGATGGAATTCGTGTATTCAACTATAAAATAATTTGAAAAATAAGTTCAACTTTGGATTAACGTTAATAATATCCCTTTGAAGTATTGGGAAACAAAAGGTATAAGTTAAAATCTTGACTATTATTAGTTATACAAGAAATTATTTTCTAGTGGACATTACACATAAAAGCCTTGATGAAATTCCACTTATGATGTTAGAGGGAGAGGGGAAGCCTTTTGAGGATTCAGTCTTTGTAACTTATTTGTAGATACTTGATCATACTTAATAAAAGAAAATATGGCAACCGACTAGTATTCAATTCAGGTGACTATTATATGCTTATGAAATTACACCTTGAAGAGCGATTAGAAAAAAGTTACAGCAAAAGTAGTAAATTTAAGGCCTTTAGATAATAATAATCTTAGTAGTTAAAATGAATATGAGGATAAGGAACCTAAGATTTTGTTACAATTTTACATGAGAAAAATACTATTCATATAGATAGGATGCTTAAGAACTCTTAAAGGAGGGAAAAAGCTGTAAAATAGTATGAGGGAAGCTTCAAGACCATCAAGGATGTCTATACACTACCTCTTGAAACTCTTTTTAAGAGCTCAAAGGGGGAAGGAATTCCCACAACTAATCCACAATACCATAATATCATTTCTAGTAATATATAGATTAAGGAAAGTAATATGAAATCAAACAAAGAGTAGCCTAGAAATGATTTAAGTTATGAATTCAATCCTAGAGAAGGAAGTCTAATAAGAAAAGGAAAGGATCTAAAACATCCCCTAATTAATCAAAATATTATCTTTAAATGTAAAAGGGAATAACTGCCATAAAAGGTAATTAGCTTTGTAAGAGTTCTTGGGAGTAGTTAAGCCATTTCTAGTGGCTCCACTTGAAACTAACCTAAAAGAAGTAAACTGTAAGAGTCTAAGGTTTTTGAAAAAGCATTGGCACTTAATCTTGAATCGCTAAAGACATTTCAATGATAGAATAGGTATAGTGTATGATCTTAATATAATTGAAGTGGTTCATTCAATTCTAGAGGAATAATTTATCCACCTCTTTGTGAAGCTAAATTTGGAAAGAATTGACTTCCACATCAATTCTTTAATATGTTTATAATCTTGCTTTCCAAAGAATAAATTTATAGAGTCAATTACAAGACTTGGGAGCCACTATTATTGTACTTTGGATTTTATTGGTGATTTTATATGTATGTTTCATGCCACAAAAGTAAAAGGAAATTCATGCATTAGGAACTTCTTTCAAGATTTCAAAACATATGTTAGTAACATTCGTGCCACAAACTTGAAAACGGAAAGAATCTTCCATACTTGGAATAAGAAATGAATAGAAAAATGGTTCCTAAGGAAAAAAATTAAAAAGGATCTTGTGAATGAATCATAGCTTTTCCCTCTTCCATATAGTTCCACAATCCTATATTTTATTATCACAGTATTATAATGATTTAGAATATTCTCCCTCAAGAGTGAAATATCTATTTAGGTTCAATAATATGCTAGTTGCTTAAAAGAAAAAAGATTAACATAATTATTTCCTTAATAAATATTGGAGGAGTTACGATTAAAGATCAATAGGGATTACTATAAGAAGCCTTTTATTTCTTCTCTAAATCTCTAGGTACTCTTGCCACTAGCTCTTTCTGACAGTGGACACTTTTAATGTATCATCAAGGAACGAATTATACACTTTGAAGCAGATTCTCTACCTATGCCTTTCACTATTAAGGAATCCTAATAGATGGTTTGTTATCTCAATCCCACCAAAGCCTCTAGCCTTGATGGATGAATAGATTTTATTTTTCCAAAATTCTTAGACTTTTATTAAAAAAAAGTGATAAAAATAATCTTAGAACCCTTTAAGCATGGCAAGATGTGAAAGGAGGTAAATAAAAATTTCATTTACTTTATCCCTAAGGTCCCTTCTCCTTGTATTTGAAAGATTTTAGGTTTATTTCTTACTAAAACACTTTGTATAAAATCATTTTCAAGTTAGTTGCTGATAGCTCAAGTGCTAACTCCCTAAACAAATTGATGAATCCCAAGGTGCACTTATTAAGAATAGGTAACTAGGTCATAACATATTACTAGCCTAGGAGATCCTAAAGGTTTATAATAGAAAGCATGAAATAAATAATTATGCAATTAAAATTTATATCTAGAAACCTTTAACTCCTTAAATATAATTTTTTGTCAACATTATGAAAACATTTGACTTTTTTGAAGTGTTTGTAGGATGGAATAAGTAATGCATATCATTAGCTTCTTTCAATATGTTAATGAATGCAGAGCAAACAAAATCTATTAAGAAAGCTAAAGGTTTAACATAAGGAGATCCTTGATAGGTGTAAATTATGCTATGTTTTGATAGATTTTTAAGTGTGAGTTTGAGTATTTTTTAGATGATTATCATGTATATAGGCTTAGAATTATGTTATTATTAGTGTTTGCTTCTATTATGAGTGTTTGTATGGTTTTGAGCATGGTTTGGATCTTAGTTTTATGTATCAAGAGGTGTTTGATGTGTGTTTAAGTGTATGGAAATAGGAAATTGAAGAAAATAAAAGAACTAGAAGTATGTAAGTAGGTTATGATCATAACTTGTCTTACCACGTTCATGATAGCGAGCGCAGACAACTATTCTAGCGAATTTCAACTTTTTGAACACATAACACTTTTGTAATTTTAGTGTTTTGGAGCTATTTTTGAAACTAAATTAAGTGGGTAAACCTTAGGAGCCTCAAAAACTATTTAAGAACATAAGACACTCAAAAAGAGCAGCCACCATCTTCCAAAGTGAGAGAGCAAGTAAGAGGAGCAAGAAGAGCAACCCAAAAATTCCAAATTTCAAGTTTAGTTCAATCAAGTTCATTCTTTCTTGCCTTTGTTTATTTCATTAAACTTGCTGTGTAACTTGGATTTGAATATGTTATTCACATTTAGGAGGCTCTAGTTATCATATTAGGATTTGTTCTTGAGTTGTTTTATGACTTGATTGTTGTTGATATCAATTTAATTTTCTAGTGTCATGATATATGGGTATGCTAATACTTTGATAATAAATTGAGAGAGTTAGTCAAAAGTAATCCAGTTAGGTTGGACAATAAGAGTTAGTGACCTAATAAGTCTCCAAAATATCAAATTGGTAATTATACAAAGAGATATCTCGTGTAAGGACTTGATTATTCAATATATCACTTAAGAAATAGTTGAAAATGTTATGTAGACTTTGTGAGTCGAGAGGTTGCAAAATATAAAATTAGGTAATCAACCAGGGTTAATTGATTAGGATTTGAGAAAGACTAGTCAATCCTTTCGAAGATTTAGAATCAACACACAATTTAATCATTAGTGGTTAGGGAGCAAAAAAATGATAGAATGAATCCTAAGCTTCATCCTTGATGTTCCTCACATATTTATGGTAGCTCATCTGTTATTTGGTTTATTTGCTTAGTTTCATTTAATTATTTTAAAATTTTGATATTTTACTTTCATTCAATTCATATCCCAATAGCTTAGACAAAGTTAGGTTTACTTAGTTCTAATTATTTCCTCATGGGATCGACACCTTTCATTCTACAAGTTTATGATCCGTATACTTGCGAATATTAGGGTTTTATTAGAAGTAAAACTTGATCAGCAATCCTCTATCTCCATATCTTTCCACAATATGCATGGGGGATTCTTTCAATACTCATCAAACAAATCATAAGCTAGGAAAAATACTTTAAATTCCAATTAGAATGCAAAAGGCTAAATATCATGTATTATTAGAAGTAAAACTTGGTCAGCAATCCTCTATCTCCATATCTTTCCACAATATGCATGGGGGATTCTTTCAATACTCATCAAACAAATCATAAGCTAGGAAAAATACTTTAAATTCCAATTAGAATGCAAAAGTCTAAATATCATGTTATTTTTGTAGATGACATAATTCTATGATCTAAAGTAGATACCAATTTTATTTTATCATTGATGAATGCACTTAATTCTTTGAAGCAACTATTAGTATTATTTATTAAAAAGGATTAGAGTGTGATGATCCTTTCATTATGTGCACAAATATATGTTAAATAGTTTTCATCCTTCATAGTCTAAACTTTAAGAGGGCCCTACTGCTATATCTAGGTACTTCAATCATTTTAAGGAGGCCCCTTTACTCTAATTATCTCTTTTTTATAGAGAAGATATAAATGAGGATCATAAGTTAGTATAATAAGATTCCCTTATAAGTTAGAAGAGTGCAACTTATTAACTCTATTTTGAAAATTCTTCATATGTACTAATCTTAACACCTCATCATTCTAAAAGGAATTAATAAGATAATTGTGAGGAAAATGAAGAGCTTTCTTTTGTCTAGGGATATCTCCAAGGATGCACTATCTAAGGTCAAATGGAGTGAACTTTGTCTTATGAAGAATGAAGGAGGCTTCGGGGTTATCCGTACCAATAATAAGCTAATGATTAAGATAATTTGAAGGATTTTAATAAATATGTAATTAGAGAATGATATGAGAAGTAAGGATTACAAAGAATATTATTACAATATGAAATATGTAGAGCCATCTTAAATTCACCGTTGCTCTATCTAGTTTCTTTTTTAGGAACTAGGTATATTGCTAGTTGTTTATCTATACGAAGAAATACCTTTAGATATGTCAACTAAATACTTGAGGTTAATTTGTCCAATTCATCATTTAAGTTCCTTATAAAAACATTTCCTTCAACTTTAAGAGGATTAAGAATACTACTGAAATTGCTTATAACCAAATATGGAGCATAGGTGTTGAATGAATTTTGTGCAATAAAGTATTTTTTTGAAAGGAAAAATTAAATGCATAGATGAAATAAACATGAACGACTAATTTAGAGTGTATAAGATCTAATTCTAAATAAAACAATTGATTAGTGATGGCAGTGTTTAGAACCTTCAACTTCTCCTGATCATAGGCAATTATTATTTTACCATAATTATAAGCAATGTGATTAGATAAAGTGGTCCATCTATTGTTCAAAAAATTCAGTTACTAAAGACTCATTTCGATTTGTTTAGTTTCCAAAAAAACTATTAAGGAAGTTTTTATTGAGTAGATATAATCCTGTAACAAAAGTTATTTGCTAGGGTTATTAAACCCTCTCATATGTAAAGAAAAGAAAATTATTTGGCATGGGCTTTAAAGCTAGAACACCCTTGGCTTTTTTACTTGATTTCCTTTTGGAAATTGAGGTAAAATCACTACTTATTTCCTATTAAGTAGAAGTTATAATTTCAAGGGCCTATTAGGAGAAAGTAAAGGCACTAACCTCAATATTTTTAGTTGTAATCGAAACATGTTTCTTTAAGAGAGAAAGAGTATAAGACATAATGGAAGTATTAGCTACCTCCATTTGAGGATTGTCCTTTTCACCTGAAGCTACTTGAGTATGTTGAGTGTCTGAATTATCTTTAGGCAAACCTTGTTCCTTAAAAGTATCATCAATTTATATACTAGATTATTTAAGGTAATATCTTCCTCATTACTTAGTTGTGTTTTTTCCTAGATTGTAATCCATTTAGTTACCTATCATATCAACTCCAACCTCATTTTCTTATAAAGGGTCATTTTTATTGGGATCACCCACCAACTTGAAAATTTTTTCAGTTAGCTTCCATTTCTATCCTTTTTGATACAAGTAAGGTCTCTATTGGTATGATACCAATATATAATCCTCATATAATTCTACATTATCTACCATTCTTTTTAAAGGAATGAGTCTTATTGGGGACTAGTTGATCTCCATCAAAACTCATCGTTCTATATTTGATTCTCTTAAGAGTAACATTTGCCTTGACCATTCTTATTGGTTTTCCAATGAAGCTTGTAATGTAACTCAAACCACTTGTAGTCTAGTAATCTAGCATAATATTATGTAGGTTGACTTATAAAGGGATTCTCTTTTTCCTGAAGTCTTAAGAAAGAGCCCTAAGTTGCCATTTATGTATAGATATTGGTGTATCATTAAAGTGTGATGGTCCAATTTCTAACACCCTTTAAGCCTCTAATTTTGAGCTAAAATTAAAGATAAGTTGAATGAGATAAGAACTTCCATAAGACCATAAGCTTTCTGTATCTTAGAAGCCTAGCTATTGAGAAAAGTATAAGTAAGTTTTCTTTTTAAGAAAAAATCTTAAAAATGAGGAGCTTCATTTTATTGCTTCATCCTTAGCACATCCAAAAGAGGCAACCACAAGTTGTCCATTCCTTCAGGCCAGAGGGAAATATTGAAAAGAAGTGACTCCTGTATAGTCAATAAGCACTTGACTCTAATTTCTTCTAGAGTGGGATTTGGTCTAAGAAGAATCAACAAGTTAAGGATAAGAATCAAAATTAACCTAAGAAGGAAGCCGTTGAGTAAATGTATAAAAAGCGGGGGGGGGTGGGGGTGAAAGAAAGAGGATCCTATAGCAAAGTATAGTTAGAAAGGGATGACATGTTTCTTAAAAAGAAAAACAGATAGAAAAGGTCAAATTATCATTAACAATAGTGGTAATTCATACTAGGTAGGAAAAGAAACTTAAATGAAAAAAGCAATTTGGAGAATCAAATTTGATATCAAGCCTCGAACAAACTAAATTACTTGAAGAAAGCTATAGGAACTAAGAAGAAGATTAATAGAAGAGTAATGAGAATTGAGAAGAAAATGCTTATAGAGAATAAACTAAGGATAACTAAGAAATTGCTTCCTGGAAACTTCAGCATTGTTGGATCACGTTTAGAAACTCTCAAAGTTGGAGCTAAATTTTAGAGTGCTACCTTAATTGGTTTCTTTTTAGACAAAAGAATCTAATCTACTTCTATGAAATGATAGGTCTGGAACAACAGGAAGTCTTTAGGATTTAAGCAATTTCTTGTTAATAATTAAAAATTCTTTCTCGTAAAGTTATATAGCAAAGTTGAAGCTTTGAAAGTCCTTGATTTTAGTCTTTGAAATGTGAATTATAAGTCGTTACTCTATATTTAGAGACCAAGAGTTGATTGCCATGAAATTTACAATCAAACATTCCCTTGTGGAAGTGTATTCATAGAATTCCCCTTAAGCATTAGACAACCTCTAAATTGGGTCAGTTGGCTAGCTTTGTAGGCAAATCCATTTGTATATACCAAGCTATAATTGAAATAAAAAGAATCAATTATGCCAGAGTATGAGTGGTAGTTAATGCAAAGGTACACTATAAGAGGAAATCTTATTATTTAGGCTAAATGACAACATGGAGCTAGTTGGGGATGTAGTTAAAGTTGCCTATTCTTGGTAGCCTCTAACTGCCTCAACTAACAAAACCTGGGGAGCCACTAGTAGATTATTTAAGTATACTTTTTCTTAGGACCTGGATGAAAATGATAATATATAGTCTCAGCACACAATTACAGATAATGGAGGTAAGGTTGGTTCTTTTCAAATTGCTTCAACTACTGACAAAGAAAACATAGATACAAATACTAGAGGTGAGGTTAGTTCTATATAAACTGCCTTAATTACTAACAAAGAAGACACTTTCATAGATGAAATTGGATTTCCACACTCTAATAGCTCTAAGAAGACAGCAATAGCAATAATAGACAAAAGACAACTATTCAATAATCCCTAATAAGACAAACGAACATGTAGATAATTGCAACGAAGATACTAGTTTCCTCTTTGCTAGTAAGAGAAGATCCAGTAGAAGGAAAAGGTACTTAATAGGCTAGACATTAGGATTATTTTAGCTTAGAACATTAAGGTCTTAATTCCTTTGAGAAAAAAATTGTGTTAAAAGAGTTCATCATGGAGAATAAGCCTATTCTATTAAGCATATTGGAGTTTAAAATAAATTAAAACAAATGTGATATTTTGGAAATTTCACCTAAATATTTGATGTTGATTCACAACTATGATTTTAGTATACAACTATAAAAAATTGGCAATTCTCTACTCCAACATTACAGGTTAGATGATCCACTTTGAAGCTCACCTATTGGAGTTGTAAATTAGAATTCATCTGTCCTTGATATATGCTTTTAATTACCCTTTTCAAAGGGTTACTGACATAGCGCATTTTAACACTATTCAAAATAATTAAACCTACAACTATAGTAGTGGTGAGTCTAGGTCGATCCTACAAAGAGTGTTCGATTAGCTTTTGTTATGAAAATAACTAGTGTTTAGGTTATAAGGGGCAGGGTTTTTAGGTTTGGAATAAAATAAGAAAATAAACTAAACTAAAATAATGAAAAAAATTAATAAAAACAATTTAAAATGATGAAAAGTAATGAATTCATTAAGGACCGACTAAGTCATTGGCTCGATCATAGCCTAGACACAATTAAACATATTTCATTGAGTTGTTATTCTTATACCTCTCCTAGGAACTATTAATCGTAGGTTAACAATAAGCTTTGTTAACCTGAATCTTCCTTTAGTTCTTGTTTAATTAAGAAGAGCTTGTTAATTAAACCTAGTTTTCGAACAACCTAAAACAAGCTCTCTAGATTTAATTGAATAGCCGCATTACGATTTAGGAAAACAAATTATTCGAGGCAGCAACCACATAAGCTTGGGTCATTTAACCTAGATTATGTTATCCCTAATGATTAAAAACTGTTAATTGCCATAAACGAATCTTAACATAACAATTACAAATTATATTGAAGATTCTAGCAATGAGTGCTTACATAAAAACAATCAAATAGAGCATTCAATCATTTTTATATAACAACCAAACATTAAACATAGGATAACGTAATCAATCCATAAAAGAAAGAACAACAAACAATGAGAGAAATGCTTAACTGGGTTCGTTGACATTAATGTCACCTCCGAACCAGCATTAAGAAGTTAGCCCTCTATGGGTCTCCAAAAGGAATGGAGCTTGGCCTTTCTCTTCTTTAAAACCAAGAGATCACACCCATAAAATGAAAACATGTCTATTTTTGATAGCAACATGATGTTTTTATACTTAAAAATTAGGGTTTGGTGAGATGACCAGTTTTTACGGCCATAAGACAACTTGCATGGGCATGAGAGTCTCATGCTTATGAGATAATTGTCGTGGCCGTGAGAGATGTCTCACGACCATGAAAAATTGTTGTTGGTCGTGAATCACTTCCTGCATTCTTCCTCTTTGTGTTTTCAACATATATTCATCATCTTCATGCAATTTCTTTTCTCCTCTTGCTTTAATCCTTCTTCTTCTTCTATGAATACAAGTCAGTGTTAATCTCAAGAAGACTACTCAAATATTACGCTTTTAACTCACTTTATCTCTTTCGCTTTTAAATTTTACCTAAAATCAAATATGAGCTAAAGCTAATGTTATGGAATAAATGTATTAACAATTTAGTAAATATCAAATTTCCCCACAATTAGCTTTTGACTGTTGTCAGACCCTGTTTCCAGAGTCTAACTCCTTGCTCTTGCATACTTGCTTATCCTTATTCATACATACTTGCTCTGATACCATACCTATCGGACCCCGTTTCCAGAGTCTGACTCTTACTCTGATACCACATCTGTGAGACCTCGAGCTAGGAGTCTAACCCTTACATGCATGCTTGCCTGGCTTACTTGTTTGCATGCTTGCGAACCTGGCTCACTTACTGACTTGCATGTATTTTTGCTT
>JAOQMS010043854.1:0-11163 GCA_027563885.1 Erythroxylum longipes | reverse complement strand
TTTCCAATTTGTTATTAGTCAAGAGCATTGTGAGTGGATTCATATTATGGTGATTATGACTGAAAATATAAATTATTCAAGAATGAGCATACTAGTCAAAATTATTGGAACTTTGTATAAAATCATGATGCACTATAAGAAAACCATATACTAGCGATGGAAATTTACCGACGGACATAATTCTGTAACTAATTACTTGTGGAAAAATAATATCTGTCGGTAAAACTATAGTGAAAATTTTCATTTTTGCGACGGACAAATTGTCGTTGGTAACGATGGAGGGAAAACATTTCTAAGGGAATATAACGACGACAAAGCCTTGCCCGTTGCTAAAAATTACAGGAATGCTTCCCACAATTAAATAGCTTCAGAATTATACCGACATATATAGTTCCATCAGTGAAATATGCTTTGTTTAATAGTCAGCATCAGTTTTATACCGACAGTATTGTATTCTGTTGGTGATTTTCTGATGATCATCCCTCTCCGTCATGAAATTCAGATTAGTCATTTAAAAAAATCGAAATGACTTGACCAGAGGAGAAGAACAACGGAGAAAAATGTGAGGGAAGGTTTGAGGTACGTTTAACCTGAGACCAAAACGACATCATTTAATAACCTTCCTTCACGTTCTTCTCTGCTGTTCTTCTCGTCTGCTGGCATTTTTACTCCTCTCTTGGCGTCGATGTCGTTCTCCCTCCTGACCGTCACCGTCTTTGTCCTTCTTCCTTGCCTATCTGCAGCTTCTTGTCTCCCGCCATCACCGTCCGTCACATGTCTGCAGCTGGTCCTCACCTTGCCATCGTCGTCGCCGTCTATCGTTAGTGTAGGTTTATGTTTCTCTGTTTCTTTGATATAACAATTTTGTTTCTCCATTTGTTGAGTTTTGCATGACTTACTGACTTATGCCTTTTCTTTTCTAAGTTGAATTTGACTGCTTTTTCATCTTGTTAATTGTTGTTAAAGGGATGTTGGATATACGAATGTTGTTTATGACCTAGGTTCTATTATGTACATACTAAATGTAGCTGTTTTGAAGGGAAGGGATTTAAGATTGAAGTATGTATTTGAGATTGAAGAGAAGGGATTTATGTTATTAGAATTTGGTTCAAATTTGATCATTATCCATCCCAATGATAATGACTTTAGGGTTCTTTTGTTACTAGCTTTTGATTTGCAATAATTAGGGTATGAATTTGCTAAATTGATTAAGATATGAATATGCTGAATTTGGTGTGAAGATTAGGGTATTAATTTGCTGAATTGAGTTAGGTTAAATAATAAACATAAGAGTGAGTTCTCTCAAAATTGCATAAATATTATTGAACTTTCTGAATTTAGATTTGATGGGGTTTATTTATCCCAAAGTAATAGATAACAAGATTATTGGCTAATAATAAATAAGCATGAGCATAAATTTATTAACCCTAAATGGCTATAAAAGTTAAAAACAGTATGACTTATTTCCATCATTCCCTTTACTCAAACCATTCTCCTATAGAGGTAGATTTGGGAATTAGAATTGATAAACTCAAGTTCTTTTAGATTCAATAATTTTCCAATAAAGGAGGATGGGTTTAAAGAAGTAATTAGGAAGGATTGAACACAAAAGGATGGGGTTATAAATCATATAAGTGCATAAGAAAGCTCTAAGTTATTAAAGCTGAACTAAAGAACTTCTATACTTAGAAAATTAAAAACAAATATGAGACTAAAGTTAATACCAAAGAGGAGTTATGTTTTATTCAATTATTGATAAATTCATCCCCCAAAGATGCTACTCTTAACAATATAATAAGGAAAGTATTTGATAGTTACTTAATAACTTTAGAGAATCGCCACTCCCTACTTAAACGAAAAGCTTGGGTCAATTGGTTGAAAATTGGGAATAGGAACTCCTAATTCATCTATAATTCTATCCTATATATAAAAAATAAACACAAAATTCTTTATCTTATTAATAATGATAGGAGCACTATTTGGAAGCAAACTAAGATTAAGGAAGTTATATTTAACTATTTTAATGATTACCTTATTTATGCTAATCCAAACATTAACAATAGTGTCCCTTTCTCATACCCAAAAGGAATTTTTATCTAAACCAATGAATTTCATACATGTAATATGAGTTGTTACAATGAATTCTAATAGTCTTAGAAACTAAATCAACAATCATAGGTCTTCCCATTTAGTTCTTTAACAACTTGGCGTATGCTTGTTAAAGGTAAAACTTATCTAGTTGTTTTACACTCAAAAACTCAAAGTGAACTGGTCGTGACTTGTAGTTAAAAAGAGCAGATATCGATCCCACAGAGATTGATGCCTAGAAACTGCTTAATTTAGACACAAGCAAATTTATAATTGGCACAATAACTCAAAGATAAGTAAAGATGCACAAATGAATCTTCCTCACGGTTTTCACTCATTTTGCTCAAATGTTTAAGGGTTAGTGTTTCACTCAAACTTCCTATAGGAAACTACACTACCATAGGCTTGGTTTGCTAATACACTAATTCTCCTCTACAATGATTGCATGCATAAATAGATCAAAAGGACTTGTTTAGGGTTGTAATGTGTTAAGGGTTAAGGTGGGTCAAAAGAGGGGAAAGAGGGTTAAGCACAAGCATAACTAAAGTACAAAGCGGATAAAATGGATAACAAAACATAACTATAAGACATACAAATATAACTAATACTCTACACTTATTGATGCTATCACTTGTTCTTTTCTTTTCTTTTTCTTTTTCATTTTTTTCTTTTTTCTTTCTTTTTCTTTATATTTGGAAGAACTTTGAATCAAAACTAGAACTATATACAATGTAATCTACAGGAAGAAATATACTCAACTTATCTCCGTAAAATTTTCACACAATCCCAGCTAATGTTTTACATAATAATTTACTAAGCTTATGACAGGGTAGAATAATGGGGTTTAAAGTGTTAAAATTTTGGGAATTTTCAAGAAACAAAAGTTAAGGCTCAATGGGGGTAGCAAGGGATTATATAAAGGTGGGTCGTTTGAGATAAGGACTAAAGCAAGAAAAATGGCCTCAATCATCTCTATTAAGCATGCATCTAGTAAACTCGAATAGATTCAAAGGAAGTTCTGAAGGCAGTAAACTATGAAAGTACACTTAACAAGGAAATGAAATGACTAGATAGAGTCATATGGCTCATTCCTCACTTTAGCTCAAATGAACACTCATTATGCATCTCTGCACTACCTCATTGTTCAAATGTCGATTTGTGACTAAGCTTATATAATCAACTACTTTTCATCACTCTATATGGTTCATTTTCTACTTAAGTAGCCTAATATGAGTTCAACCATGCATTCAATCTAATTCCAACTAACATGACAGAATCTTATGGCAATATTTATCAGAGTAACTCAAATGTGTTCCATTGCTAACATAAAGCACCATTGTTGACACAAAGCACATACAATATGCCTAAACATGCATCCTATTCAATATAATGTAAAAAAATACAATTAAAAAAGTTGATGTCACCTCCCCACACTTAAAGGTCACATTGTCCTCAATGTGACAAGCCAACCCCCAAGTGAGTGAAAATGACATTAAACCAAATAAAAATGAAAACAACACAAACAAAGAAATTGAAACAAATGAATGATATTAAACCAAACAGAAGATACTGAAGTCAAAATAAAATTAAAGAAATTAAAACTAAACAAAAGACATAGCACACAAACAAATAATATGAAACCAAATTCACATGAAATGAAATGCATTCACACATAAGAAATAAAAAATTTTAAAATTTTAAGGGGTAAGAAAAGCTTATTTCAATGATGGTGGTGACGGTGATGGTGTAGGAGCTTCAAAATTGTTCCTCCAATAGAAGTTAAGGGACCTTCTCTTCAAACTACGCTGCTCCTTATGTACTGTCTGCATTTGTATGCTGAGCTCATTTAATTTAGATGTCATTCGTTGTTGTTTGGAGGCTATTTGTTTAAGGCTTTGTTGGAGTTGGTCAACCTCTGCTGATGCGCTTGGTTTTGCTACTGCTACTTTGTCCTCTGGATCCCGAGCTGCTCGAGATGTGGAAGGTCGTGTGGCATTGTATGCACCTCTTCCAAATTATGGTTATAAAAATAAGCCAAAGTAGTAACAATATGCCCATTACAAAGTATGAACTCTTTTTATTGATAACACTGACAATTGATCTAAAAATTCTAAGGGATGTGTTGATTCTAACCTTCTGATCCATACACCATAAAAACAAAAGTTCTTTAGTCGAACATTTGCTACTTTCAGTTTTATTGAATAGAGTTAAACACATGAATTTATGCAACAACAAATGTTCGACGCTATGTATTAAAGCATTCGATGAATTGCGTGAATCACAACTATCTTCTCCCGTTAAAATTTTTCAATAAGCATCCACATTAAAATCAGTATGATCATCTAAAACTTTTGTGTTTTGGAAATCAAAAAGTTGATGTATGACGTTATAATCCAGTTTGTACACATCACCGAATAATCTAAACCAAAAGACATCTATTTTTGGGGTGTAACAGACAGTAGTGAAAAATTCAACTGTCATTATAGGGTGAATATGCATGTCACATAGGATGAACCTATTCCACCCTATGTTGTCAGCTGGTTGCTCAATCTCTGTCCTCACTCCTATGTTCTCTAACAATTCAAAATCGAAATACCTAGGAGTAATTATTCCCCTATTCTTAAAATCAAAGAAGTGCATAACTTCGTCTTTCGAGTAAATAGGGAAGGGAGATCGGTAAACTGCCGCCAAATCGCTTTTGCCTTCACCAAAAACTTGACAGCGTACTTTGTCACTTGATTTCTAAGCCATCATCTTCTTCAGTGCCATTGTTATAGAAAAACCTGCAAGAGCAAGAGCGAGAAAGTGAAATTCGAGCTTTGCAGAGAGAGAACAAAAAGGTTACCTAAATCCTTGTTGTTTGGAAAGATTAATGCATGAAAAAATTGAAAAGAATGTAAGAATAATGAAAGAATTGAAGAAAATACCATGAATCTAAAGGGAGATTCAAGAGTTTTAAAGACTAAGAGGAGAGAAATTCGAGGGTAGGAGAGAGAGAGTATGAAAATTTGAAGATAGGGTGAGAGAAAAGTGGGAGGGAAACTTAAGTTTCCCTTCAATGTGGGATTCTCATGCTCGTGGGAATTCCCACAATTCCCACAAGCATGGGATTCCTCTCTAGAAACTTTGTAGAGAGGATTCCCACATTCGTGGGAATCACCACAATTCCAACAGATGTGGGTTTTCTCTCCAGAAACTATCTGGAGAGATTTCCCATTTTCGTGGGAATCACCACAATTCCCACGGACGTGGGAATTGGTGATCCTCATAATTCAAACTTTCGTCCAAGCTTTCATGAATTATCCATGATCCTAAAACCTACAAACACATCAAGATAATATCATCAACAAAAAATTTGAAAAGAAAACAAATTAAAATTTAAACAAAATAAACATGAACATCAATCAATCTTAATTTGGAAAAAATCAAACCAAAGAACTCAAACAAAAACTAGATAAAAAATAACACAAGAGATTAAACGTGCTAAGTTAAGGTCATTAGCTCGACCATTAAACATATACTCATGAAAAAGTGGAAGATAGGAAAAAGATAACTTCCCTTGCTTATTGATATGTCCTTCCATAATATGGTTTACAGCGGTGCCCATTAACCTTGAATGTTTCCCCATTATCATTTTGTTGCTCACAGCTCCATGGGAAAACACTTGAAGAATTTTAAAAGGCCTACTCCATCTTAACTTGAGCTTTCCGAGAAATAGTCAAAGTCTTGAGTTAAACAAAAGTACTAAATCCCCACTCTTAAATTCCTTCTTCTTGATATGGCCATCATGCCATTTCTTAGCCCTTTCATTATATATCTGGGCATTTTCATAAACATGATACCTCAACTCTTCCGACTCGTCAAGGTGTAACAACTGCTTTTCTCCTGTCAGCTTCCAATCCATGTTCAATTTCTTGATTGTTGAATATACTCTATACTTCAATTCCAATGGTAAATGACATGCCTTGCCATACACAAGCCGATAAGGTATTGTGCCTATGGGGTTTTGAAAGTTATTTTGTAGACCCACAGTGAATCGTTTAGTTTCGTTGACCAATCTTTTCTTGAAATGTTCACTGCCTTCTCCAAAATCTTTTTCAGCTCTCTATTCACCATCTCCACTTGACCACTAGTTTGGGGTTAGTAAGGGGTATCCACTCCATGATAAACGTTATATCTTCTCAGAAGGTTTTCAAACGGTTTGTTGTTAAAGTGACTTCCCCTATCACTTATGATTGCTCTAGGCACCCCAAATCTAGTAAAAATCTTTTTAGTGAACTTCTGAACCACCTTGCTATTGTTGGTTGGATTAGTGACCGCTTCAACCCATCTAGAAATATAATCAACTCCAACTAAGATATAGGTATTGCCTTAAGTGGGTGGGAATGGTCCCATGAAGTCCAGACCGCATACATCAAATATCTCCACCTACATTATATTCGAAAGTGGCATTTCATCTCATTTTGATACGTTGCCAACTCTTTGACATCTATCGCACTTGATCACAAAATCTCGAGCATCCTTAAATAGAGTTGACCAATAGAATCCACACTTAAAAATCCATGCAACAGTCTTGTTAGCTCTATAATGCACTGCATACGGCTAGCCATGACATTGAGTTAAGATCTCAGGCATTTCATATTCAGGAACACACTTACAAATTAAACTATCAGCACAGATCTTATAAAGTACAGGTTCATCCCAAATATAATGAGCGCACTGAAATAAGAAATGCTTCATTTGTTAATATGATAAAGCAGATGGAAGAATACTACCTGAGAGGTAATTTGCAATATCTTCAAACTAGGGCAGGAAAGGGTTATCTACCATCATCAAAGTCTCGTCAGGAAAGCTTTCCTTAATTTCCTCTTCTTCTTCCTGATGTCTGACTTCAAGCCTTGATAAGTTATCTGCTACGACATTTTTTGCTCCTTTCTTGCCTTTGATTTCAATATTGAACTCTTGGAGCAGGAGTAACCATCGAATAAGCCTAGCCTTAGCATCCTTCTTAGTGAAAAGGTAACGCAATGCTGCGTGGTCTGTAAACACAATAACTTGTGAACCTAACAAATAAGAACAAAATTTTTCACAAGCAAATACCACCTCAAGCAGTTCCTTTTCAGTAGTTATATAATTTAATTTTGCTCCTGTCAATGTCTTGCTTGTATAATAGGTAGAATGCAACCTCTTCTCCTTCCGTTGACCTAGTACACACCTAACTGCATGGTCTCTTGCATCACACATAATCTCAAATGGAAGAAACCAATCTGACAATGTCAGAATTGGTACTGTTATGAGTGCCTTCTTTAACCTGTTAAAAGCATTCTACAAGTCATCATCAAAAACAAAAGGCACATCTTTTACCAATAGATGAGTCAGAGGTTTTGCAATGAGGGAAAAATCTTTAATGAACCGTCAGTAGAACCTTACGTGAAAAGAAAAGCTTGGACACCCTTGATGTTGGAGGGGGGTGGTAACTTTTCAATTACGTCTGTCTTAGCTCAATCCACTTTAATCCCTTTATATGAAATCTTATGGCCTAATATGGTTCCCTTTTGGACCATGAAATGACGTTTTTCTCAATTTAAAACTAAATGTGTCTCTTCATATCTTTGGAGGACTTTATCTAAGTTTAATATGCAATGATCAAAATACTCTCCAAAAATAGAAAAATCATCCATAAATACCTCCATAAAGTTTTCATTCATGTCTTCGAATATGGTCATCATGCACCTTTGAAATGTAGTAGGTGCATTACATAAACTGAAAGGCATCCTTCGATATGTAAAATTTATGTATGGACATGTAAAAGTGGTCTTCTCTTTATCTTTCGGATAGATAAATATTTGATTGTACCTTGAATATCCATCCAGAAAGTAATAAAAATAATGACTAGCCACTCTCAATCATTTGGTCCATAAAAGGTAAAGGGAAATTATCCTTCTTGGTGGCCAAATTTAACTTTCTATAGCCAATGCACACTCGCCACCCTGTGAAATTCCTAGTGGAAATCTTTTCCCCTTCTTATTTTTTATCATTGTCATGCCACCCTTCTTTGGCACACACTGTACTGGACTCACCCCCTCACTATCCGAAATGGGGTAAATTATTCCTGCAGCTAGAAGTTTCACCACTTCCTTCTTTACAACCTTCTTTCAATTTAATTATGTGCAACACCATATTGGTGCTAATCACTTGAATATCAGAAATTTTCCACCTTACAGCTCTCATCATTTTCCTAATAGTCTCCGACACTTTCTCTTCTTGCTCACAATTTGATTCATTGGAGATAATGATAGGTAAAGTATGGTTCTTTCCTAAAAAGGTATTTCTTAAATGGGAAGGTAAAGGTTTAAGCTCTAAAATGAGAGGTTTAACGGCAGAATGTGGTATAGGTGCTCCAGCTCTCTCTAATTGTTCTAGCTCCACTTCCTCACAAAAATCCTCTTCCTTCACACTTGCATTTTTGTGTACTCCATTCACCTCATCAACTCCTTCTTTAATTTCCTTCACACACTCATCTACTACATCAATTTTCATACACACATTTCCATCCATCAATTTCTTCAAATATTTTGTCATATTAAACTCAACCTGCTCACCACCAATTCTCAATACAAGTTTTCGCTCATGAACATCAACTAATGCCCTACTAGTATTCATAAAGGTTCTACCCAAAATTAATAGACAATTTTTATCAGCTTTAAAATCCAACACAACAAAATCAACCGAAATTATAAATTTATCCACTTTTACTAATACGTCTTCCACAACTCCAAATGGCATTTTTATTAATTGATCCGTAAGCTGAATCAGCATGTAAGTCGACTTGACCTCTCCTAATCCCAATTTCCTGAAAATAGACAAAGGCATCAAATTAATACTTGCACTTAAATCACATAAACATTTGCAAAATTCAAAATCACTTACAACACATAGAATAGTAAAGCTCCCTGGATCTTGCAATTTTGAAGGCATTTCACTTGAAATAATAGAACTATAGTTCTCCATTAATGTAACTGTCTTCCCAAGTATGTTTGTGCGTGAGTATATCTTTTAAAAACCTCACATACTTGGGCATGCACTCCAAAGCTTCCACTAATGACAAATTAATCTGTAGCTTCTTCAGTTTCTCTAAAAATTTGGAAAACTGGGTATCCACCTGATGTTGCTTCACTCTTTGTGGATATGGGAGTTTAGGCTTGTACAGTGGTGGTGGTACGTACGACCTGCCCTCTCCCCTTTCTTCTTATATCTCTGTACTATTCTCTTTTTCTTGGCCGTCCTTTTTCGCACTTGGTTCTTCCATTTTCTTGCCACTCCGAAGTGTAATTACTTTGAGTTGCTCCTTTGGAATAACCTCTTTACTACTAGGTAAGCAACCTACATTTATAGAAAATATTTCATCAATAAGTTGACGTACCTAGACTTCTAATTTATGGATTGACGAGGCATGGTTCTTCACAATCTGATCAAATTTTGCCTCCATCCTCTATTGATTTTCCTTTTGGCTTTCACATATCTTTTTTTGACTCTTTGCTTGAAATGCCAGTTTGGAATTAAACATCTCTATAAACTTGTCCAACTTATTTTCCAACGCTCCTTTTTACTCTTGCTGGAATCCTGGTGGTCCTTGTGGTCTTTGTTAGCCACCTACATTATTGTTACTCCAAGAAAAGTTTGGGTGGTTTTTCCAACCCAAATCATATATGTTTGAATGTGGGTTATTACCTCGTTGCGGCTGGCCTAAATAGCTTACCAATAGGAAACATTGTACTGAGTTGTGGTTGTTCTCTCCACACAACTCATATTGTGCTTACATTGCTTTAACTGCTGAGGTGGACGTTCCTTGCATATTGTTTAGCTGCTTCGTCAAAGCCGTGATTTGAGCCTGTAAGGTAGTAATTGATTCAATAGGTATCATATCTTTTTGTTCCTTCTATCCTTGTCTACTCCTCTCACTCGACCACATGCAGTTGTTGCTTGCCAACTCCTCCAATAAATCATGAGCTGCTTCTATTGTCTTCCTCATCAGTGAACCTCCATCCACTGCATCAATTGTGCCTCTTACGATCGGATTCACTCCATTATAAAATGTTTGAAGCAAAAATTCTTTCAGGAGGTTATGATGGGGACAACTTCGTTGAAGTTTTTTAAATCTCTCCCAAGCTTCGTAGAGAGATAATCCTCGTTGTCTTCGTTAATGGAAAATATTTGGCAAGGAATGCTTGGGCGAGCTACTCCCAAGTTGTGATCTGGCCTGGATTCAAAGAATTGTACCATTCTTTAGCTCGATCCTTCAACATGAATGAAAATAGTTGCAGCTTCACCACATCGTCAGACATTCCGTTGAATCTAAATGTGTCATGCATTCGAACCCTCATTGGATAGCCCGTAGAAGTGTACACTGTTTTGGAGAGTGTTGAGTAGCGCTGGCTTTATCTCAAAATTATTTGCTTGGACTACCGGTCTCACCACTCTTTGAGGGCTAAAACCTTGCCTCATAAAATCCATTAATGTTCACTCTAGTCCTCTTTCCTCTCCTTCGTCAGCCATATCTTGATTTGAAAAATTTAGATGCTTTGCCCTTCTTATTTCTCTTTCATGCTTCTTAATGTTGGGGAATTCATCTTCAATAACTTCTTTCATACTTTATGTTCTCCTTGTGTTCATGCACCTACAAATATACAAGGAAAAGCTTCAAAAACTCTTAAATCAAAGTAATCTAAATTAGACACGATGCTCAATAACCAATCCATGGCAACGGCGCTAAAAACTTGTTGAAGTTAAAACCTGTCCACTTGTTTTACGCTAAGAAATTGCAAGTGAACGGGTTGTGACTTGTAGTTAAAAAGAACGGATATCGATCCCACAGGGATTGATGCCTAGATATCGCTTAATTTAGACACAACTTTGTTTAAGAAATGAAATTGTTAAATGCAAATAATCTGGAAAATTAAATTAAAATTAAAAGACTAATGTAAATAATGGACAATATCGCAATTACAGAAAATCTGAATTCAAGAATCTAAATGCTAGAGATTACTTTTTCCTTATTTTGTCTCCCTCCTATTT
>JAOQMS010043853.1:0-11163 GCA_027563885.1 Erythroxylum longipes | reverse complement strand
CCTTATAAGCTTAGGCTCTTTTGGTACTTAAGTTACATGCCAAAAATGCCCTCAATTCATTCCTATGCATTTATTCTGTAAACTGTTATGCTTAATTTAACGAAAAAAATTTTCAGGGGCAAACATATGTCCTAATCTTTAGTACGAAAACATAAAGGAATTTTCATTCATAACACGATGTTTTGCTCTAACATGAACATGTGTTCCATGGTAACAGGTATTATCTTGTAAATTAAAGTGAGAAAGACCATCAAATATTTTACCATTCCTAAAAATTATGATTTATAATTTTACTTTAAAGATTCATCTAAAAAATAAAAGGACTATCCAAAAGGTACAAGTCTTAAAATTGAAATTAGTTTCTCAGAAAAATTAGGAATATAAGTATCTTTTCTAATTTTAAAACAAAATTAGTACATAAAATTAAATTGTAATCCCCAATAGCTTCCACACATGAGTGCATTTTGTTTCTAAATAAGATATACTATTCATTTCCCACTGGTTTCCTTGGGTTTTGCGAATCCTACAACTCAATTGTTAAATGGATTGTACAACTAGAATCAATTCAACTTGTATCATGACAAACTTTAGCTATATTAGATTCAAAGCAAACGAGTGAGATTGTATTACCTTTCCTTTCAAGCCATTCCTTAAGTTTGACAAAATCCTTCTTCATATGTCCTTTTTTCTTGCAAAAGAAGAACTTGGATTAATTCTTAATGTCCACTTAGGTAGGTATTTCACCTTTTCCCCTCATAAGGATAAGTGGTCAATAAATGAATTAATGACTATGTGTGTTCAAGAGGAAGGGAGATTCTTGATGGAATGGGGAGAGAGTTTACAGAATGCACATTTGGTTGTTCAATGAAAGAAGAAAAATCAAGTGAGTATAAGGGGAAAAGGTTTAATACCTGCCCAAGCTAACATTAATGATAGTTATAGTTTACATTATGTTTTGGTAGGTGTTTTAGTGTGTTTTTACGTGTTGATTAGATGATTGTGCATGTTTAGGTTTATAATTATGTTAATGTGATTGTTTGTTCATGTTTTTTAGTGTTTTTTGGTTTAAAACATGATATTCGACTTTAATTTTGTGTACTTGAGGTGTTTTGATGTGTTTGTTAGTGTATGAACTCAGATGAAAAAGATTAAAGGAAGTTAGAGAAAGCTTGGACAAAAGGAATAAGGTCATAATCGTGACATGCCTGTCACAGTCATAATAGAAGGTACCCCTATCATGATCATGATAGAAGAGGATAACATTACGTCACGATCGTGAAACCCATGTAACGATTATGATAAAAGCCAATTTTCATAAGGCCGCGGTTGTGACACCTCTGCCACGATCGTGACAGGTGCTCACTAGACCTGGGGATATCCTTCTGTTTTAGTTTTTTGAGGGTCCTTTTAGACCTTTTGGCCTAGGAAAAACCTAATTTTTACCCTAAATGGCTAAATAACTATATAAAAACATAAAATGAACCTAATTGAGGAAGCCTCCATTTGCTGTCTTGAGAAAGAACACAAAGAAGAGAGAAAAAGGAGAAAAGAGAAAAGGAGCTTCAGCCAGCTATTGTCCAGCCACTCCAACCCAACCATCTCAACTTATTTTCTATTTCCTCTTGTTATTTATTTCATATTGATGTATGTTTTGGGTTTAAGGATGTTGAATATGTTGCTAATAATGTTCTAACTTCATTTTGGGATTGATTTTTGAATCATTTTATGACTTATTTGATTTTGATGTTAATGGAACGTTTGAATATTGTGATGTTTATGGTTTTTCCATACATTGATAATGAATTGAGAGTTTGAATTGATAGTAACATGATTAGGTTGGGTAATAAGAATTAACATCCTAATAGATCACATAAATATCAAATTGGTAATTATACAAAGAGAGATCTTGTTTGAGGACTTGATTGTTTATTAGATCACTTAAGAACTAATTGGAGACATGGGTTATTTTTGTTAATTAAGAAATTACAAAATCAAAATTTCAAATTCAATTAGGGATTATTAATTAAGGTTTAATGATTAGATCTTGAGAAAGAATAATTAATCTTTTTGAAATTTAGGATCGATACCGATTAGATCAAAAGTGATTAAGGTAGTAAAATGATGATAGAATGAATCTTATCTTCTCATAATTGTTTGATCTTCTCTTGTTACAATATCTCATTTATTAAGTGGTTAGTGCTCTATTTTGGTTTACTTGTGTTAATTTTGGAATTTGAATTTCAATCAATCCATAGTCAATTGCTTAACTTTTTGTTTAGTTTTATTTTCATTTTAATCACATTTTTTATAACCTTAGACAAAGATAGGATTCAATTAGTTTAGCTAATTCTTTGTGGGACTGTCACCTCAACTAATATGCTTTTACGATCCATGCATTTGAGGAACATTAAGGTTTTTATGTAAGTAAAACTTGGTCAACAAGTTTTTGAAATTGTTATCAGGGAGTTAGTTTAGGATTATTTGGATTCCTTTGTTCTAACAAATTTTTTGCCTCTCTTGTGGCCGTATGATTGATCGATTTCTAGAATCCACCAATTTCATACACAGTTTCATAATTTAATTCATATGGTCGACCCTACAATTGAAACCTAAATTCATTACGGTTACTTTGCTCAAATTGAAGAGATGTGAAGAATTCAAGGGTTAATTCCTCGTAGATAATAAAGTTAAAGTTTATGAATTTTTTCCATCAAATTTTTTGACCTAGAATTTCAACCTTATCTCTCAATCCAAGTATTTTTAAAATCAAACTCCAAGTATTTAGGCACAAATACATTTCTGGCATGAAGAGTTTGGAAATGAGTACCTTCTTCTTCTAAGTAAATAAAAAATGGTGCTCCTTAATCCAATGTTTGATTCTATTGACCATACCCTGATACTTGTACTTTGCCTTTCAGTTGTGTGCATTTTACTGTCTGCTTCATAAGTGAACCCATTTGGAGTGAGTAATATATGGGTGAAGAAATAAGAGAGAAAGAAATTTGAGGATGGTTGTAGAGAGAAGTTAGAGAGTTAGGGAGTTTTGATTTTAGAGAGAGAGTTGAGAGAGTGTGGAGGGTAAGAAAAATGAGAGGGGAAGTGAATATAAAGGTTAGGGATGAGAAAGGAGGGATAAAATTGGAAAAACACATCAAAATCATTTATTTTCCATCATTTCCCTGATGCAGGTGATGATCTTGCTTAATTTTTTGGGTCACAATTGTGAGAGAGTGTGGAGTGTAAGAAAAATGAGAGGGGAAGTGAATATAAAGGTTAGGGATGAGAGAGGAGGGATAAAATTGGAAAAATACATTAAAATCATTTATTTTCCATCATTTCCCTGCTGTAGGTGATGATCTTGCTTAATTTTTTAGGTCACAATCATGAGAGAGTGTGGAGTGCAAGAAAAATGAGAGGGGAAGTGAATATAAAGGTTAGGGATGAGAAAGGAGGGATAAAACTAGAAAACACATCAAAATCATTTATTTTCCATCATTTCCCTGCTGCAGGTGATGATCTTGCTTAATTTTTTGGGTCACAATTGTGAGAGAGTGTGGAGTGTAAGAAAAATGAGAGGGGAAGTGAATATAAAGGTTAGGGATGAGAAAGGAGGGATAAAATTGGAAAAACACATCAAAATCACTTATTTTCCACCATTTCCCCGTTGTAGGTGATGATCGTTCTTAATTCTTTAGGTCACGATCGTGAGAGAGTGTGGGGTGTAAGAAAAAAGAGAAGGGAAGTGAATATAAAGGTTGGGAATGAGAAAGGAGGGATAAAATTGGAAAAACACAACAAAATCACTTATTTTCCATCATTTCCCCGCCGCAGGTGATGATCGTGCTTAATTCTATAGGTTATGATCGTGAGAGAGTGTGGAGTGTAAGAAAAATGAGAAGGGAAGTGAATATAAAGTTTAGGGATGAGAAAGGAGGGATAAAATTGGAAAAACAGATCAAAATCACTTATTTTCCACCATTTCCCCGCCGTAGGTGATGATCGTTCTTAATTCTTTAGGTCCCGATCGTGAGAGAGTGTGGAGTGTAAGAAAAATGAGAAGGGAAGTGAATATAAAGGTTAGGAATAGAAAGGGAGGGATAAAATTGGAAAAACACATCAAAATCACTTATTTTCCATCATTTCCCCTTTGCAGGTGATGATCGTGTTTAATTCTTTAGGTCATGATCATGAGAGAGTATGGAGTGTAAGAAAAATGAGAGGGGAAGTGAATATAAAGGTTAGAGATGAGAAAGGAAGGGTAAAATGGAAAACAAATGAAAATCCCTTGTTTTCTACCATTACCCTTCCGCAGGTCAAAAGATCTGTTACAAAAGTGTGCTCCTCCATTACTTATAATTTCTCTTGGCATTCCAAATTCGTTGAATAACTAGTTAATGAATTTCTAAACAACTTTTCGGTCATTTGTTGGAGTTTCCACAACTTCATCCCATCTTGATACGTAGACCACTCCTACGAAAATGTATATGTTCCCATTGGAGGATGGGAAAGGACCTATAAAGTCGATGCCTCATACATTAAAAACTTTAACTTCCAAGATGTTGGATAAGGGCATCTCATCTCTTTTTGAGATGTTTCCCATTCTTTGACATCTATCATACTGCGCCACAAATTCTTGAGCATATGTAAATAGATACAACCAATAGAATCCACATTTAAGTACTCGAGCCGCCGTCTTGTTTGTGCCATAATGTCCAGTATATAGAGCTTCGTGACACTGTGTTAATATGTCCAACATCTCCTCCTCAGGAACATACCTTCTTATGATTCCACCAGCATATATCTAATATAGGATCCAATTATCACATAGGTAATAGGTAAACTAGTGTAAGAATCGCTTCCTCTGTTGATACAATAAATTAGAAGGAATACCACTAGCGATAAAATTCACTATGTCAGTAAGCCATAGTATCGCCATGTTATTGAGTGCCATCAGAGTGTCACTAGGGAATTTTTCATTAATGTCTTCTCTTTGTTCGAATTCCCCTCCTTCCAGATGCGATAAATGGTTTGCAACCACATTCTCTACTCCCTTCTTATCTCGTACTTCGATGTCAAACTTTTGAAGTAGTAACACCCTTAGAATGAGTCTTGTTTTTGTGTGCTTTTTAGCAAAAAGATATTTTAGTATAGTATGATCGGTAAATATGATCACTTTAGAGCCCAAGAGGTAAGAATGAAACTTATCACATGCATACACCGTTGCTAATAGGTCCTTCTTAGTGGTGGTGTAGTTAAGTTGTGGCCCAATTAACGTTTTTCTTACATAGTGTATCATATGCAACTTCTTATCCTTCTTTTATCCTAACACATAACCCACAGCTTGATCGCTAATTTCACATATGACTTTGAATGAGAGTGTCCAATCTGGTGACATTATGATTGGTGCTAATGTCAGTGCCTTCTTTAATTGATCACACGTAGCTAAACAATTACCATCAAAACAAAAAGGCATGTCCTTAATTGATAGGTTTGTTAGAGGTCTTGCTATCTATGAGAAGTCCTTGACAAAGTGACGATAGAATCCTGTATGACCTAGGAATGCTCTCACACCTTTAACATTGATAGGTGGTGGAAGCTTCTCTATAACCTCTGTCTTTTCTCTTTCCACTTCAATTCCTTAGTGCAGTATTTTATATCCAAGCACTACTCCCTCATGCACCATAAAGTTACACTTTTCCTAGTTTAGCACTAAATGTGATTATTCATATATTTAGAGTACTCTGTCCAAATTAGTCAAGCACTGCTCAAATGAGTTGCCAAAGATAGAGAAATCGTCCATAAAAATTTCCAATATTTCCTCGATCATATCTACATAATAGACATCATGCACCTCTAAAATGTAGTTGGGGTATTGCATAACCTAAAAGGAATTCATCTATACGTAAATATACCATAAGGACATGTAAGAGTGATCTTTTCTTGGTCTTTGGGATAGATGAATATCTGGTTATATCCTGAGTAACCATTTGGGAAGCAATACAATGAGGGACTAGCTACTCTCTCAATCATTTGATCTATGAATGGGAAAGGAAAGTAATCTATGCAAACTCTCCATCCCGTGATTATTCTTGTCGAAATAAACTCCCCACTTTCACTCTCCATAATGGTCATTCCACCTTTCTTTGGTAAACATTAGACAAGGCTAACCCATTCACTATCGGATATAGGGTATATGATATCTGTGTCTTAGAGCTTCACTACTTCCTTTTTGACCACTTCTTTCATATAAGGGTTCAAACTATATTGATGTTACATCATTGCTCTGTTCCTTTCTTTGAGGTTTATCCTATACATAAAAACATTTGAGCTTATATCTCGAATGTTAGATATTTTCCATCCCTTGTCCTTCATCTGCTTTTTAACAATTTCTACCACCCTACTCTTTTATTCCCCATCCAATTGAGTGAAAATGATGAAAGGTAGAGTTTAACCTTCACCTAGAAAGGTATATATGAGAATTGTAGGTAAAGGTTTAAGTTCTAGAGTTGGTGGTTTCTCCATGGAGGGTGGTATGGGTGCTTCGGTTCGTACTAATATTTCTTGATGAGTCTGAACACCTAAATCCTCCATTCTAACATCTTCCTTAGACTTAGCTTCATTCTCCTTCTCAACTTCATTGTTTGTCTCAACTTCTACCGATTTAACCTCTTCAAAATAGCTATCTAATTGCTCTTGAATACTTTCTTCCATAATGTCAATCTTTATACAAGCGCTTCTTTCTTTTCGATTCTTTAAGGCTTTGTTCATGTTAAACTCCACTTAATCTCCACCAATCTGAAGTTTTAATTTACCTTTATGAACATCGATCAATGCTCTTCTTGTGTTTATGAAAGGTCATCCAAGAATTAATTGATAGTTCTTATCCTCTTTAAAATCAAAAACAACAAAGTCCACAGGGATAATGAACTTGTCCACTTACATTAACACATCTTCCACCACTCTATATAGTTTCTTAAATGATTGATTAGCCAACTAATTTACCATAAAAGTCGTCTTGACTTCACCAAACCCAATTTTCTCAATATCGATAACGATGTAAGGTTAATGCTTGCTCCTAAATCATATAAGCGCTTTGAGAATTCAAATTCACCAACCATATAGGGTATTGTAAAACTCTTTGGATCTTTCAGCTTGGAAGGCATATGACTGGTGATTATAGAACTAAAACTGCCAGTTAATGCCACCATTTGGTTCTTTTCCCAAGTTTGCTTCTTTGATAATATGTCCTTTAGAAATTTCACATACTTGGGCATATATTCCAATGCCTTGACCAAAGAAAGATTAATTTGCAAAGTCTTCAATTTCTCCACGAACTTTGCAAATTGTGCATCCAGTTTTTTCTTTTGCAATCACTGAGGATATGGGATATTGGGTGGATATGGCAAAGGAGCAACATAAGGAGGGTATTTGCTCATATCCAAATTCTTATTCTTTTCTTGGTCCTTCTCTATAGAGTGGGTGTAGCTTTTATCTCTGCGGGTTGTTCTAGTTCCCCAAAGTGTGATTGCCTTTAATTGCTACCTTGGGTTTTTTCAATGTTGCTCAAGATGCTCTGACTCATTTGAACTTCTAAGTTATGGATAGAAGAGGAATAGTTCTTTGTTACTTGTTCAAATTGACCTTCTACATTATTTGATCAATAAAATTTTGGGTGGTTCTTCCACCCAAGTTATACATATTAGAGTAAGGATTGTTCCCCCTCCTCGACCAAATTAGGTTCCCATATAGTTCAGTTAATCTGTTTCATTTGTTTGGATTAGGAAGTAGTTGATGGTATCATGGTTATCTTGTCCACATAATTCACATCTCTGCTAAATTGCTTTAACAGGAGTTGAAGAGTAGACTTTTATGTTGTTAAGTTATCGGGTTAAGTTGTCAATTTTGGCTTGCATTTCCATTATTGAGTCAACAACAATGACTCCTTTATGCTCGTGGAAGGTTGTTTATTGTCTACTTCTATCCATCTTCTAAAGATAACTATTACTTGCCATTTCCTCCAACAATTGCTCGACTTCCTTAACCGTCTTTCTCATTAGAGATCCTCCAGATGCTGAATCAAGTGTGCCCTATGTAGGTGGAGCAACTCTATTATAAAAGGTTTGTAGAAGGAATTCTTTAGGTAGATTATGGTAAGGGCACCTCCTTTACAAATCCTTATATGGTTCCCATGCTTCATAAAGTGACTCCCCATCACATTGTTGGAAATTTGTAATTTTCTTTATTAACTTTGTCATCTTATTGAGAGGGAAGTACTTATCCAAAAATGTATGCACTAATTGCTCCTAAGTTGCGATGTTTGTTGGGCTTAACTAATGATACCATGCCTTAGCTCTATCCTTAAGAGTGAAAGGAAAGAGCCTCATCCTAATAGCATCTTCTGACACTCTATGATATAGAAAAGTATCACATATTTTTAAAAAGTTCACTAAATGGAGATTAGGATCCTTATTAGTTAACCCGTAAAACTGTACATTAGTTTAAAGCATGTTCAATAAAGCTGGCTTAATCTCAAATGATGTAGCTTACATCGATGGTCGAGTGATGCCTTGGATTGTAGCATTGAATCCTAGTCTCATGAAATCATCAAAATTCGTTATTGGTCTCCTTAATTGACTTACTTATTGATTCTTGATTAAACGCTTCTACCATCGTTTCTTCAATTTTTTCTCCTTGGAGTCTTGCTCTTCGAATTGCTCATTCCAATTGGGCGATATCAAGTGCTAATGTTTTGGCGATCTTGCTTAAACTCTAAGTAACTCTTGTGTTCACGCAATCACACGACCACAAGAGAGGCAAAACGTTCCTTATAATAAAGGAATCCAAATAATTTTAAACTAACTTCCCAGCAACAGAGCAAAAAACTTGTTGAGTAAGTTTTACTTACATAAAACCCTCAATGTTCTGCAAGTGCATGGATTATAAAGCATAGTATTTGAGGTGTCATTCCCACAAGGAATTAGCTAAACTAATTAAATCCTAACTTTGTCTAAGGTTATACAAGATGTGATTAAAATGAAAATAAAACTAAACAGAAAATTAAGTAATTGAGTATGGATTTATTGAAATTGAAATTCCAAAATTAACATAAGTAAATCAAAATAGAGCACTAACGACTTAACAAATGAGATATTGCAACAAGACAAGATCAAACAATTATGAGAAGATGGGATTCATTATATCGTCATTTTGCTACCTTAATCACTTTTGATCTAATCGGTATCGATCCTAGATTTCCAAAGGGTTGATTATTCTTTCTCAATATTTAATTATTAAAACCTAATTAATAATTCCTAATTGAATATGAAATTCTAATTTTGCAATTTCTCAATTAACAAAAATGGCCTATGTATCCAATTAGTTCTTAAGCGATCTAGTAGACAATAGGGTCCTTACATAAGTTCTCTTTGTGTATAATTACTGATTTGATATTTATGTGATCTATTAGGTTATTAATTTCCATTACCAACCTAATTATGTTACTATTGATTCAATCTCTCGATTAAAAACCATAAACATCACAATACCCAAACATTCAGTTAACGTCAAAAGTAAATAAGTCACAAAATGATTTAAGAATCAATCCCAAAATGAAGTTAGAACATCATTGGCAATATATTCAATATCGTCAAACCCGAAGCATACATCAGGATGAAATGAATAACAAGAGGAAATAGAAAATAATTTAAGATGGCTGGGTTGGAGTGATTGAACAGTAGTTGGCTAAAGCTCCTCATCTATTCTCTTCTTGTTCTCTCTTCTTTGTGTTCTATTTCAATTCCTAATACTTATAGGAAAATTAGAAAAAATAATTTGATATTTCATCTTAATTAATCATTCAAATATAATAAAATTCGTATGGGATAAAATTTATTATACTAAAATAATTAACTACAATCAAATGTTTCAACTCTTTATGTGATTAAATACATAAATATATAAATTTATATAGTTAAGATTGCTATGTCTAAGCCCTAATAATTAATCACTAACATTTTATCCAAAATTATATTCACACAGCAAAATATAGACATAATAATTATGTGAATAAAAATTGATAACTCGATTCATGTTGAATGTTATATAAATACAATTTCAACGATCCTCTGTAACTGCATTAAAATTTTGGTTTTAATCAACAAATAAAAATGACGTCGTTCGGTGAAAAGGGTCTTTTTCAATCTTTAGCCAGGTCATAACGACCCGGTTTGTGACCTGTTGGATACCAAACAAAACTAAATTAGAAAAACACCATAAATATGATTTTTTTTAAATGTAGGAACACATACAAAACACTTAATTGAAGATTTCTACTTTTAATCCAAAAACAATTCCAAAAACAAATCTAAAATGAAAATTTTTGAATCTAAATTTTTTTCCAGATTTTGAAATTCTCTAAAAACTAAAACAAGGTAGAAGTTATTTTGCTTTAATACCAAATGTAAGCCAATTCAACATATATTCAATAGTAATATATGTTAGAATAATAAATACACTGATTGATATATCTTATGCCATTGATGTTTTTGCTTAGAAAGTCTACATTTTGAGAGTTCTTCTAAGCTCTTAGTTCCCCAATCGATAGTTTATCTTTTCATAATCGAATGTCTTACTTGTTGAATTTTGCAAAAAAAAATTTTAAAGTTATATTAAGTAAGAAGAGTAATTTGTTAAAGATTATTTTAGTTATATTTATTTAAGGAGTGAAGATATTTAAAGATAGTTTTCAACTGAATTTTAAAATTATTTTGAAATAAAATTATATTTTTATTTAGAATAAGAATGTAACATCCCGTTTCCATATAACGGGTTGAACCATAGAAACGGGTACACGTGAGATCAATCAGAGAAATTAGGAAAACACATCTCATGCTCATGCATTTGTGAACAGTGGTTTTTGCACATGAAAAATAACTGTACATGCATTCATGACATTTTCCAGGTATAATTGTGAATAAATGGGAATTTTGAAAAATAGGCTTTGTGTGTGTAAAAAAATTGTGTTGGAGAGGGTCATTGGGGTTTTCTAATTTTTAGAGAATTATAGGAATTTTTTTGGAAGTTTTCAGAGTCGTTTCCGGACCCGAAAAATTGTCAAGTGACAGAATAGGGGTTTACCGGTAGAGGAATTGACTGTCCAATGGC
>JAOQMS010043852.1:0-11164 GCA_027563885.1 Erythroxylum longipes | reverse complement strand
ATATAAAAAATTGCCCGAAACGGTACCCGGTATTGACCGGTACCGGTACAGTACCGTTCTAGAACTCAATCCGGTACTGAGTCCGGTACAGTATTCGCAACATTGATTTACGATAATATAACCGTATCATTTGTAGGACAAAATATAATTAGAAGTTAATCTGACATACAAATTGTCATAAGTTCTTAATATTCCATCAATACCTTAATTGAGTCCTAAACCATGATGAGAACTTAATTTTATGTGTTTCTTCAACATTAACTTAATTTTATGTGTTTCTTTAACATTAACAATCTCTTATTTATTTCTTTAACATTAACAATCTCTTTGCTTCAAATCTCATCTTTGTGCTCTCTATTTCAAAAATTAAATAGATGTAAGGATATATAGATTGAACTACAAAATTTAAATATGAAATAATTCACGAGAAGTAGTATACATACTCCATATATATATATATATATATCAACTTCCTCACAATTGTTAAAATATATGGAAAATTTCGAGTTCGTTTTTAGTTAAACCCATATATTTTCCTGTTCCAAGTGACGTTACTTTTTGGGAGAAAACTAACAAGGCACCATCTTGATCAAAATCAAAGTTACGTACTTATAAATCTTGCCTCTACATCATTTAAGTACATCGAACAAAATGTTAAGCATTTATTCGCTATATAAGCCTCTACAATAGACCTTTAGGTCAAGCTTTATTACGCACATAATGCTTAAGAGAGCCTAAATACCTAAACAAAACATAAAACGTTAACAATTGTTACTAACTAATAACTTAAGGGAAAAAAAGTAGAAGTTAATATAAATTACCTTTTAATGAGGAACATCCATTGAAATTGAACCAGTCAATAAAGTTTTGTGCTGTATGAATTGTGAAATATTTCATCGATAAGCCTCAACAAAGTTGCATCATAGGTTTCTAGCCTATATACCATCCAAGTAGTTTATAAAACACATCATCCATAATTATAGGTAGATTTTTTATGTGAATAGTCTGAAATTATGAATTATAGTTGACACACTAAGTTTGAAATTATAACATAACCAAGGTACGTGACATTATTAGACGACATGAATTAAGAAAGGCACTTCTCGCTGTAACTCCTAGGCTCGTGGAATATTTCATTGATAAGATTTAACGAAGCTGCATCATAAGTTTCTAGCCTACATATCATCCATGTGGTTTATAAAAAGCATCATCCATAATGATAGGTGGATTTCTTATGTGAATAGTCCAAAATTATGAATTATAGTTAACATACTAAATTTGAAATCATAACATAACCAAGGTACATGAAATTGTTAAACCACATGAATCGAGAATGGATCTTCTCGCTGTGACTCCTAAGCTCATAGAATATTTCACCGATAAGCCTCAACGGAGTTGCATCATGGGTTTCCAGCTTATATACCATCTAAGTGGTTTATAAAACACATTATTCATAAGAGATAAATCTCATTCTACATGCAGTAAATACTCATGTAGTTCATACATTTAGCCATCAATAATTCTAACAATATTCTCTACAAAACCCAACTACAAATACTCAGACTATTAAAGCAGAACATAAAAACTAAACAAAAGTTCGACAACTTACCTAGATGGACAGACAACTAGAGACGATGAACCACGAATGGCGAAGCTAGACAATTATCGATGCTCTTTAACGTAAAACAGGGCCTAAGATGATGATGATTTTGTATTTAATATAATTCACTTGTTCAGTGTCAATATGAACATATAATAACATTATTTGAACATTTAAGAATTCACTAACGTTACTATATTTGTTAACACGTTTGAACATATAACTATTAATAGAAATGCGACTATTGCATCATTTTCAAAACAAGAAGTCAAATGTGTTGGGAATTCAGACCTCCGAAACCCACACCCAAGGATATTTCATAGATAAAAATATCAAAAAATAGATAAATAATAACAACACAAGAGAATTTACGTGGACACTCCCAAATCGGAGAAAAAATCTCGGACATCGAGAAGAAAATCCATTATGTGAAAAATTCTTACAATCATACAATTTTTCCTCTCACCCAATTCTCCAATACATTAATACACCCACAAAGAAATACCCAAAACAAACTCTCCAACTCTCACCTCAAAAGAGGGATTTAACTAGAGTCAAATTTGTCATACAAACCTTTGACTTTGTATTGGTGTACTAACCAAGAAGGTAGCACCCTCCTTATATAGGCAAGATTCTTGCTCCAATTGTTTTCCCCAACTAATTGGGACAAACAAAGGAGCTAAAACTCAACAATCTCCACCTTGGCAACTTTGGTTGATCCCACAACCACACTCCACCTCAATGAAGATCTCCTGAAAATAACATAACTCTCAATGTAGAGAATTATCATGCTTCACAGCATCATGCTCCACCATAAAAGCATACCCACTTAGAATAAACGATTTCCAAACCTTTCACTTTGGCACATATCGAAAATAACCTTGCTAAAAAAATTATGGTCCAAATCCTATGTTTGGCTTTCCTGGAAGTTCATCAGCCATTGACATAAATTTCACCACACACCTTGCATCAATGCTAAACCAATGCCTTTGTGCAAACTTATGAATCCGTTGATAGTAACACATCCTCAATCATAACAACTTTAGGATTAGCGGCATGTCATGAGAATGTACATGCTCCCTTTTAGAGAGCAAAATCATCATTCATGGAGACAATGTTATCGACATTGTCAATCTTTCCATTAACTGACCCAGAGCCTCTTGCCGAATCCGTTCCACCTTTCAGACAATTTTTTTCATGTGCCCAGATTGTCCACACGTCCAGCATACTATATTTTTCTTCATGGAGTTCTTCTTCCTATATCCAGCTACCACCAGAGTTGAGTCTTGAGGAGGAACATTTCTTCCACCACCTAGTCTTCTCTCTTCTTAAAAGAGTTTTTCCGATAACTTCAGAAAAAAAAAAACTATCTTCTCCTTCCTGTGAATCAAAATAGGTTTCATGTGTTCATAGGAAGGTGGAAGAGACCATATGAGTCTCAAAGCTTATTCCTCATCATCTATATGAACTCCAATTGCCTCCAGTTCAGAGACGATCCTATTGAGAACACTTAAATGATCTGAAATTGTAGTACCTTCCCTCATCCACAGTGTATGAAACTGCTCCTTTATGTATACCCGATTTGAGACGCCCTTTGTTTGATACAACTCCTTGAGCTTTTCCCAGAGCTCCTTTGCCGTAGATATTCCATGCACATTTGCAAGGACATTCTTGGCTGAACACAGTCGTATCCCACTTGTCGCTCTCAAATCTAGATCCTCCCAATCTTCATCGCTCATACTACTAGCCGTTTTGCCAGTATCACTAGTAGTAGTGCTGATATCAGGGATTTGTCTACCTTTTAATGCCTTGTATAACCTCGACTGAATAAAAAACTTACACTTGCCACAAGCCAAAATTGATTCTCCTGTCGAATTTCTCCACCTCAAATCTGATAGAATTCGAAACTCTATTTCCTAACATTTTTCTGTGCACTTCTACCTTGATGGATTTTACCGTAGAAATGAATAGTACACTAAGTTCCCAGGAAAGAGAGGTGGGTCACCAAGGACACACTTAAGTACCAAGTCTTTCCTTAGCCATAACTTTCCTAGACATGCACTTCCACACCACCACACCAAAGCTCCACTGCACCAATTGGACCTTTCTCAAGAAAATCTTTTCTGATGTGGAAGATCAGTAAAAACTACGACCACAGAACATACTCAGAATTTTCAAGAAAAAACACACCTTGGCTCTGATACCAATTGTTGGGAATTCAGACCTCCAAAACCCACACCCAAGGATATTTCATAGAAAAAAATATCAGAAAATAGATAAATAATAACAACACAAGAGAATTTACGTGGAAACTCCCAAACCGGAGAAAAAACCACAGACACCGAGAAGAAAATTCACTATGTGAAAAATTCTTACAATCACACAATTTTTCCTCTCACCCAATTCTCTAATACACCAATACACCCACAAAGAAATACCCAAAACAAACTCTCCAACTCTCACCTCAAAAGAGGAATTTAACTAGAGTCAAATTTGTCATACAAATCTTTGACTTTGTATTAGTGCACTAACCAAGAAGGTAGCACCCTCCTTATATAGGCAAGAGCCTTGCTCTAATTGTTTTTCCCAACTAATATGGGACAAACAAAGGAGCCAAAACTCAAAAAAATGAATATTCACAGGTTAATTGTTAACTACATTAGAAAGCTAATCATTATTAAAGGATCTTCTCTCAAACTTTCCTTGTATATGATAACTGATTAGTTTTTGCGATAGCTTAATTTTTCCATGTAAATAAGATTGCTTTTAGCTTTCGACATTTTGTAGATTTTGCTTCTTGTAGCTACATTATAATTTGAGATTATGACCTTGATCAATTTAACTGCGTCATTTTCCCAAAAAAAAATCTAAAACGAGCTTTCCAAAACTATAGTTTGAAGTGGTGGTGTTTTCAAAATTATGATTTACAAAAAGAATCGGTCAAACATCTTAAAGATTTATTAAATTGGCTTTTAAACCTTGAACTAGCTTCACAAATAATGCTAAATATCATTTTTTTCAAACCATAATTTGAGAAAATTTTATTTAAATAATAATATGTTTTTATTTTATGATTATTTAATCTTTATGACAATGTTTTATGGTTAATATTATTTATGCATTTTAATTGTTATTTATCCATTGCAATAACTTTACATAGCACTTTAATTTTGATTTTAACTAATTTCATAATATTTTTTAATATGATTACTAATCAATCAATTAAATTGTTTTTATTCACAATTCAGTCCGCATCATTTCTATCTACAACAATTCAACAAAATTACCAAACAAGTCCTATAGATGCCAATATGAAGATTAATTTATTAATCATTTTAAAATATGAATGTAATACACGTGTTCCCTTTAAAATAAATATGCCAACTAAAAATATCAAACAATGTTATTTGTGAAAAATTGAATATAAACTCAAACATATTCCACAAATAATTTAGGAAAATGACTATAAAGAGTGTACATGAAGATGTTGAAGGCTGTTAACATCCAAACAGTAAGATAGCTTAAGGACTAAACAAAAAAACTCTAACGGAACTTTCATTGAACATGTTATAGCTACTAGTCAAACAAGCTGCCTAATCCATTTAAATTGTAGTTCAACCTATTTTGGGCACATTTACCATCTCACCATCTTTATTACTATCACACATTCACATAAACCAAACCACAACACACATCTTGACAGAACACAAAACCCTATTTGAAATTGTTGGACCCTAAATTTTTTTCTTATTATTATTTTTTATTTTTATTTTATTTATGCAGTCATGGATTTATTTTATTTATTTATTTTCTTAAAATTTAGTCATTAATTTAGTGAGCTTAAGTAGAAATTAAAATTTAGAATAGAAATGTTAGAAGTAGTTAGTGTATTAGACATAAAGGACAACAGAAGGGGTAAAATGGGAAGGACAAGTTAAATGAAGGGCAAACTTGGAAGACCAAGACAAAGAGTGGTCTTGAATAAGAGAGAAAGGAGAGAATCGTGAGAAGAGAGAAAGGAGAGAAAAAAAACGTGAAGGAAGAAACGAAAAGAGAAGGAAAAATCATGGAAGCTAGGAGAAAGAAGAAGAAGGAAAAGATTTGGGCTAGTTTAAGGTAATTTTCTTCATCTTTCTTCTTATTTTGTTAGAAAATCAAAAGGGATTAGAGAAGAAAATGGGTTTCTGTGTTGGGAATGATGGAAGAAAGAAGAGGAAGATGAAACCAATTTGATTTTGGATTTCTAAGCTAGGTTTTGGGTTTTCTAACCTAGATGGACTATGGGTAGGTTAAGTTTGAGCTTGATTTGTGTTAATTTCATTTTGTTGTGATTATGGAAATTTGGGGGATTTCCATTTGAATGTGAATTGAATGAGAAATTGGTTTGGTTTATTTTAGGAAACCAAGAATACCCTATCCAAGAGCAAGAGGAAAGGAACGATTGAGTTTGGATTTCCAACCAAATTAGGTGGGTAATATGTTTATAGTTTTGTGATGATGAGCAAAAATATTTGTGTGTATGAATGCTATAAATGTTTGTTTTGATTCATTATGAATGTGGGAAAAATGTATAAATGCGATAAATGTTTGTTTTGATTCATTGTGAATGTGGGAAAATGTATAAACGTTTGTCTTGAATCGTTGTGAATGTGGGTAAAATATTTATGGTTATTGTCTATTAAATGGGCAATGTGCCGATGTGTGCGTATATACTTTAATTACCAAATTGTGAATTGCATTGATGTGGAAAATGCATTATAATGTGTTCTATGTTATGCAATGAAAGATGTATGACATTTTGATATGATTGAATTGTGAGTATGATCATGCTATGCCTTGGATTTATGTCATGGCATTTTGATTTAAATGGAAAGAAGAAAAGTATGAGAATATGAATTTGTGATTGATTGAATTGAGTATGAAAATTGATTGTGTTTAGGCAAGAGTGAAACCGTTTCGTAGTCACGTGCACGTTGACATAAAGCCTTCTCCCGGCTACCCTCTTGTGGCATACGAGATCCAAAAAGTGGACTCGTTTAGTTCACGATGTAAACTTCGGTTTCTCCGTTTTGTTCCACGGAACCCTCGAGCTATTTTGTTGTGCATTGCATCCTAAATTGTTGGATATGGAAAATACTTGAATGATATTTTGTGATAATTGAATGAAAAATATATGTTGGATATGTGGCGATATGTTCAAATATGTATGAAAGTCTTATTTTAAATATGATTGTTAAGTTTAGTAAGTGATATATATATATATATATGATTACGTGTGATTCGTTATCACTAGCTATAAATATATTAGCCACCGAGGTTCCTAGCTCACCCCACTATTTTTCCACTCCTCAGGTGAAGAGAAAGCAGATCAACAATAATCTTTGCAAAACTTCGGCAGACTCTAAGGATTTTTGTCATTTGTAACTTATCTAGGTAGTTTAGAAATTATTGGCATTTAGATTCATTTCAAGCATAAGCATCCATGATGGTGTTTTACATTTTGCTATTTATGTGGTTTTTGGGATTTGTAATATGGAGGGGTGCAGAAACTCTGTTATGACAGTTGAAAGAAGAGTTGCAGAGACTTTCATATGATTGTGTAGAATGTTATGTTTTGTCAAATGTTAATATGGTTTGTGTGATGGTTTTTGGAATGGATTATCTTTAAGTAATAGAAGTGGTATGTATGAAATTAAAACTTGGATTTCGGGTTTTTATGTTGAAGTTACTGGTTTTGCATATATGTGTATCTATATACATGTTGTTAGCAGATGAACAATTATGGGTTAAAAATGCAGTCAGAAACTTTGAGGAATAAACTGCACTTATCTAGGCAAAATTTGAAAAAAGTGTCTTCATAAAAGTTGTAGATATTTTTCTTAGCTTTCAAACGTCATAAATTTTGAAATTTTTGGATTTTTGGTTTGAAAGTTATGATAGTTTGAAGTAAGGGTGTACGACTTTTGCAGAGCTGAAATTTCTTGATTTTCATGCGCGTGAGAATTTTCTCTCACACTCATGCATTAGATGGTTTGAATCTCACGGGTTTACTATTGCTATCATAGCTTTGTTTATTAGTTAAAGGTCCCACCATGAATTTATCAATTTTATTTTGTTATAAAAATTATTATTAAAATTTTATGTCCGAATTAAGACCCAGGTCCAACATTTTTGGTATCAGAGCCCAAGGTTTCTAAGGATTCCTAGGCTTAGAATAGGTTATGATATGAATTGTTATGCTATGTGATGACGTGTATTATGCTAAATTGATTGATTGCGTTAAGTGACATGCATATCATGCATACACGTAGGACATAATATTTAAAATGAACATTAACTAAATGTTAATGTTTTATTGAAGGAGTAAAATGCCACCTCGTCGAAGAACACTTCGAGAGATTTTGCAAGGATCTGCTGCACCTAATTCTCTACAGAGAGAGGAGGGTATTGACGAATCCATAGCCCCAACGAGTGCTGAGGCAACTGTAGGGCAGGATAGCGAGCCCTTTCCACCTCAGATGCCCGAACCACCTCTCCCTCAAACACAAGTACCTAATCCGTTTGATCCTAAAATGTTTCAAGCCTTTGCTCAGGCTTTTGTGCAAGTGATGGGTTAGATGCCATCCACGTTTACTCCAGCCCCATCTAAGAAAGGAAGACAATTTGATAAGCTGAGAAAGTATGGTGCCGTGGACTTTTATAGAACAACTGACCCTGAGGAAGCTGAGACTTGGTTAAGGAAGACGAAAAGAATAATGGAGCAGATGGATTGTGAAGATGAAGAAAAGATGGTGTATGCTACAAGTTTGTTACAGGGTGATGCTTTGCATTGGTGGGAAAGTGTACCAGGGAGCCAGTTTAAGCCGCCAGTGTTAACATGGGCTGATTTCGAAGCTATCTATAAGAAGAAGTATTTGTCCGAAGTGTACATTCAACAAAAGTAGAGGGAGTCTTTGAGCCTCACACAGAGGGAGATGACAGTGAGTGAGTATGAGCGCAGGTTTACCCAGTTATCTAAATATGCAGCCGACCTGGTGATGAGTGAAGCAGCTAAGTGCCAAAGATTTGAAGCAGGTTTTCATTTATCCATCAAAGAAAAATTGGTAGTGCAGAATTTTAGCGATTTTCAACAGTTGGTAGATGCTGCCCTAAGAATTGAAAATGTGGAGAACATAAAGAGTGCAGTGAATAGAAAGAGAAAGGGAAAAGAACAACTAAGTAGGGGAGGTAGTATGTCTGTACCAGGATTGAGTACCAAGACTTTCCCTACACCATCTGAGGTTCAAATCAGTGGCTCATGTGGACCCAAACCGACGAGAACTATTTCTCTTCAAGCCTCAACTACAGGAGGAGGCAGAAGAGGAGGGGGGAACAAGCCATCCTTTCCAAAATGTGATCATTGCGGCAAATTCCATAAAGGGGAGTGCTATCGCCTGATAGGAGCTTGCTTTAAATGTGGAGAAAGAGGGCATATGGACAGAGAGTGTCCACAATATGCTAGATAGGCGCTAACTCAGAGGCAAGACTCAAAGAGGTCTGAGACTGTGAAAGTTAAGTCTGCAACTGAAGTGGGCAGTTCTAGTGTAGCCAAGAAGGTAAATCCTCCAGGAAGACCGAAGGGGCAAGTACCAGCTAGAGTATTTGCAATTACGAGGGAGGAAGCAGAAGCAGCTCCAGCAGCTGTGATTGGTACTGTTAAATTATTTCATGATGATGCTATTGTTTTAATTGATCATAGGTCTACACATTCATTTATTTCATCAAGTATGATTTTGTATGATAGAAATGTGAGTCTCCTTGATAGTCCTTTGATAGTTAGTACCCTGATTGGTCATCATGTCATTGTTGGTCATGTTTATTGAGGGTGTGAAATCCATGTTAGTGAGGTAACATTAGTGGTAGATTTAATACCATTGGAAATGAAAGGTTTGGATGTGATTTTGGGCATGGATACCTTAGAAAAATATAGTGCCAACTTGAATTGTAAACAGAAGACAGTAGAGTTTGTGCTGGAAAATGGCGAAAAGGAAGTGTTTGTGGGAGATAAGCGAGCAAGCCCTCTAAATTTATTTCGGCTCCAACAGTAGAGAAAATGACGAAGAAAGGGAATGAAGCATACTTGGCATATGTGGTAGACACAAAAGCAGATGAAGAAAAGCTAGAAAATATTCCAATAGTCTAGGAATTTTCAGATATCTTTCCAGAGGAATTACCAAGACTACCACCGCATAGAGAGATTGAGTTCACCATAGAGCTTCTTATAGGCACAACACTAATCTCTATTCCACCTTATAGAATGGCTCCGGAAGAATTGAAGGAACTTAAAGAGCAGTTAGAAGAATTACTAGAAAAAGGTTTTATTAGGCCTAGCTTTTCGCCTTGGGGAGCTCCGATTCTTCTTGTCAAAAAGAAAGATGGATCTTTGAGGATGTGTGTGGATTATATAAAGCTCAATCATGTCACTATTAAGAATAAATATCTCCTTCCACATATAGATGATTTGTTTGATCAACTACGAGGAGTAAAAGTCTTCTCCAAGATAGACTTAAGATCGAGTTATCATCAATTATGAATAAAAGAGTCTGATGTGTTAAAGACTGCTTTCAGAACACGATATGGGCATTTTGAGTTCTTGGTTATACCCTTTGGATTAACTAATGCTCCTGTAGCCTTCATGGATTTAATATCTACCTTTGTTGAGGGAATTAACCAAGCATAAGGTAAAGCTGAGATAAGTTAAATCTGGTGGTATATTGGCTACTTTTAGAGTAAGACCAGTATTGAAGGAAAAGATTAAATAATTGCAGGAACGAGATGAATACTTGAGCAGGTGCAGAGAAGAAATCAAAAATGGTAAGCCTTCGGAAATAGAAGTAAGAGAAGATGGAATGATGGTGGTAGGAAACAGACTGTGTATCCCAGATATATAAGAGTTAAATGATGAAATTTTGGATGAGGCGCACAATGCTCCATATGCAATGCATCCGGGAAGTATAAGAATGTAAAGAGATCTAAAAGAACATTTTTGATGGTGAGGAATGAAGAAAGATGTGGATGATTATGCTGGAAAATGCTTGGTATGTCAACAAGTCAAAGTGAAACATCAAGTACCTACTGGTAAGCTTAAGGCCTTATGTATTCCTGAATGGAAATGGGAAAAGATTACTATAGATTTCTTAATGGGATTACTAAGGACCAGTAAGAAGCATGATGCATTATAGGTGATTGTTGATAGGCTAACTAAGTCTGCACATTTCTTGCTAATTAGACAGACAGATTCTTTACAGTCTTTGGCCAAGAAATACAAAGATGAAGTAATTAGACTTTATGGGATTCCCAGTTCCATAGTCTCAGATAGAGATCCCAGATTCACTTCTAGATTTTGGGAAAGTTTACAAGAGGCTTTAGGAACCATGTTACACTTTAGCACAACTTTCCATCTGCAGACAGATGGTTAATCAGAAAGGACAATAAGAACATTGGAGGCAATGTTAAGAGCTTGTGTAATGGACTTCAAAGGTTCATGGGACGAGCACCTACCTTTGGTTGAGTTTGCTTATAATA
>JAOQMS010043851.1:0-11166 GCA_027563885.1 Erythroxylum longipes | reverse complement strand
ATTGATTTCAAAACTATGGTATGTGGCATTGTTTACACCTATGAATCAAGAAAACAAGTTCTCGCTGTGACTCCTAGACTCGTGAAATTTTTCACCGATAAGCCTCACAAGAGCTGCATCACGGGTTTCCAACCTATATATCGTCCTAGGGGTTTATTATGGAAAGCAATTGTCTTGTCTATGAAACGTATTAATTCCTTATGTGAATACTAAGTTTGCATTAATCAAATCGAACTTGAAGTATTAACCGATCAAATTAATCATCTACAATCGATTTCAAAACTATGGTACGTGGTATTGTTAACACCTATGAATCAAGAAAACAAGTTCTCGCTATGACTCCTAGGCTCGTGGAATTTTTCACCGATAAGCCTCATGGGAGCTGCATCACGGTTAGCCTATATACCGTCCTAGGGGTTTATTATGGAAAGCAATTGTGTTATCTATGAAATGTATTAATTCCTTATGTTAATACTAAGTTTGCATTAATCAAATCGAACTTGAAGTATTAACTGATCGAACTATAACATCTCAAACTAATTCCACATACAGTAAATACTTAAACTATTAAAGAAAAACATAAAACCTCATCAATGTTATAAAAATATTCTAAACAACAACACAAAATGAAGACCTCCTTTGCATTCACACAAATTTCAAAAGCATCATAATCATATTATTAAAGCAATACATATGGTAAATATTAGTTGAACAATTAACCTGGATGAATGGACAACTTCAGACTACAACAAAGAAAGATGAGCGACACTCTTCAACACAATATAGGGCCTACGAAAAAGAATATGAAACATTTAATATAATACACTTATGATAATATAACATCATAAACTAGTGTAAGAAAAAAGACAGAACACATCAACTACAAGACATAGGTAATGTTGATTGACGAATGTAGGTAATGTTGGAAGTTAGAACAAGCACAAGGTGTTAAGAGTAAAAGAGACCAATTAGTCGATCAGGAAGCGGTTACTCGTGACCTTGTGTGGCTGTAGGGGAGTGGTTAGTGAGTAGTGATTATTAATAAATATAATAGATTACTTAACCAGTAAGTAGTGAGTAATGATTATCAATGAATATAATCTATCTCATTGTTATATCTTAATATGTAAAATTAATAAGAAATATTGTACAAGTAAAAGAATAATTTTTTATAATAGACTTATTTAAGAAACCTAACATTTTCTTCCATTTATTTGAGTATGTCTTTGTCATCTTCTTTTTGTTTCATTTTCAATTGTTGAATATAACTTTAAACTAAAAAGCAAAAATCTCATTTTTAAATTCTTAGACAGGAAACTAGTAGGTGTTTGAACTGACCAACCCAATAACTCATAGACATAGTAAGTTGATATTGTTGTTTCCCTCCTCTTCTTTTTATTATTTATATGTTAATATTTTGTATTTTTATTTGACTCATCATACATGGCATCCAAGTAAAGACTTGTGTTGAAATTGTTTTAATCATATATTATTAGTTTACGTGTTTTTCATAGTATTAGGATAAGCCTAATATTGTGTGAATCTTTTGCAGATATGCTTTGACTTTCATGATATTTGTAATGTATAGTTACAGTATTTAGTTTGGTGTGTTTGAATTTTTTTTATTCTTATAACTGAATAAGTAGTAGGAATTCACTAAATTCTCCTAATATTGCCTAGTCTATTAAAATAAAAGGGATGATTTTAGTGATTGATAATTAAACAGTAAATTTAAACCTAGACCTAGGCAAAGTATACAACTACTAGGGATAGAATAAAGTTTATAATTAAGTAAAGAAAGTAGAAATGAATGTCATCTAGATAAGAACTCTTTCTAGTATCTTAGGTGTCATGATTCAATTAACCTAGAATGGATAGTTAACCTGTCAAAATTTGCAAGTAAAATTGTTCTGTCTTAAGTTATAACTGTCTATTTCTCTTGTTAGTTAACATTTACCTCTACCAAGTTAACACACTTTTGAAAACTTTGAAATTTGTGAAATTCTATAAAAAGTTTCTCTATCACTAAAAAGATCATATAGGTATATCTTTGGCACCCCATTCCACCGTTTTTACGTGAAATGTGGTATACTCATAAACAAACTCTTTCTTAGCATTTATGCTTGAATAGGTAAAATTTATTTGCTAACATAAGTAAATATGCATTAAGATCAATCGAAGGTAATACAAAGAAATATATCCCATTCATAAATAAAAATAAATACATATAAAGATAAATACTAGGATTCCCACCTATCTAAATATATTTGATAACCAGCATTCGTTATGTTTAAGCTAACAAATATAATAAAATAAATCAAAAATAGAAAAAAGTTCTACAACTGACCATAATCTTTTGTAGCAGGTTATATATTGTTGGGATGATTCTAGTATTCTATTTTTCTTGAAAGCAACTGCTTAATGCTCCTCTGGCTTGATATTGTACCCTTTAGTAATTAACCCTAACTTTAGATTGAAAGAAAATGAAAGGAATCTAAAACTGCTTATAAAATAAGGTTTTTGGAAATTTTTACAAAAAGTAGACACCAATGTAGACAATCTTTAAGGAATGGTCATACCTAAAGTTGTGAATCTTTATGCTTCATTTTAAACAATCATATGAATTTGTTCAACCTTGATATCATTTTAATATTTCAAAACTCAAAACATGGATGTTTAATACCTCTTTCTTATCCTTTTATAACATCTTGAATCATCTAATTGCGAGATAAAGTTAAAGAGTTATAAACAATTTAAAAAACATTGTCGAAGTTCTCCAACAAATCTTTTTGAAGCCAAAAAATTGTGTTTTCTTTATATTTATCAGTTGTAATATTCTCCAATTCTTGAAGAAAACTCTTCCTAAGCTAACATTTTAAATAATTAATTAAAACATAATGAAATCAATAAAAATCAAAGAAATTTATATAGAAAATGTAGCAAAACACCTAGTAAAATGTACATTATGCTTATCAAATATTCCTACACTTAAAGTTTTCCTTGTATTCAATAAATTAATATCAAAAGATATAAGCTAGGTAAATTATAAGAAACTTCAATAGTTCAATCAAATTGATCAAATGTTACTATTATTAGTTCAATTATGCAATTCATCAATCACTTAAATCTTTAAATAGTTACATAAACTTATAATGCAGTCTCAATCTCACCAAACACTATTTCAAATTCAACTTAATTTAAACAAATTTACCTTATACATAAAGTAGACAAAAGAAGTGTTAAAAGCTAATTAAATATATCTACAAATGCATATAATCGACTACTATAAGTTATTAAAATATGATTACTCTAAAATACCATCCCCCCAAGGACTATTTTACTATGATTATTAATCCGAGCCTAATAATAAAACTAACTCAAATAAGATATAGTGAAAAATAATAAAATTGCTAAACTGGAAAAAATAGGGCAATTAAACTAGTAAAATGAAAGCATGAGACTAACCTTAAGGCTTCAAGGTTCACTTATGTGAAACTCCAATTATCATGTAAGATTCATTATCATGGTGGAAATAACAATTAACCTAATGTATCTATTCATTACCAAGGCACACAAGTATCCCAAACTAGGTAATTACCACCTTCTTATGCAAAATTACTTATTAAGTATAGTTAAGCTCCTTAATTATCACCATAGTCCACAAAATTCTTCTTTTTTTAGATCTATGGTAACATGCAATAAAGACGCTTAACTATAACTAATTTAACCCCAATTAATGTGTAAGATATAGCCTATTAAAGCCTAGGTTAATAAGTATTTAAAAATCCATAATGAAAACAAAATAAAGCAAATTTATCTTATTTTATCATGTTATTAAGCTAATGCAATCAACTCATAAGATGATATCACTTTTAATAGATCAACTCATTCCCCCCATTCACCTTACCTAATTTCCCTAAAGTTCAACTTACCAAGCTAAATACTTGGACTAAATGCATATATATAACTAATTCTCACAGTAATCATTCCCTAGCGTATAATTTGTACATTATCCTTAATATATGAATATATAGCACAAAAAATAAATGAATTAATGTATGCAAAAGGTGGAGAGAAATAAAGTAAAAAAATGTAAAACCAAATTAAAAGAAGAACATCTCATAATGAAGAGACCTTATTATTCAATGAAGACAAAGTTACTAAAAGTAAAGGATTAGGTATCCTTCTATTAAAAATGTCTTTAAAGTCTTTTAGCTAGACACTATTTTACAGAGGTAGAGTAAAGCACTTATAACCCTTCTCCTTTAAAATTCTCCAGGTTTCGTGTAAAGGTATTCTTCTTTTAACATTTGATATTGCTCTCTTCCATGGAGGTGTTTAATTTCCCTTCGTATCTACTATATAACACTAAAGTCCAAATTCATACCCTAATTCAGTAAATTCTGCAAATTAAGCACATTCATACCCTAATCAACACATCCAATTCAGCTAACCTAATAAACATATACACCCTAATTGTCATTACGAAAATATTGCATACCCAAATTAACACAGTTGACGAAGAGGAGACGCTCCAGATGACGACGGTCACGAGAGGAGATGCAGACGGCGAGGAGCGTACGGCGCGACAACGAGAGGAGACACACGGCGAGGAGAGGACGACGACGATGAAAAAATGAAGAAACAAAGGAGAAAGGGAGAAGGAAGGTTCGGGGATCCTTTAACTTCGAACAGGAACGACGTCATTTAGTATTTTGATTTTTTTAATTTGAATTTTGACGGAAACTAAAGACCGTCGAAAAATCACTGACAGAACACATTACCGTAAGTAAAAAATCGACGCTGCGTAAAATTCACTGACAGAAAACATATCCATTCGTAAAATTCTAACGCTATTTAATTGCGAGAAGCATTCCCGCCTAATTTATCAGCGATTGTGGAATTACTGTCGTTATATTCCATCTGTAACTTTGTGCGCATGTTTGCCCTCCACCTTCATCAATGACAATTTTGTCCATAGCAAACGAAAATTTTTACGACAGTTTTACCAACGGATATTGATTTTCTGTCAGTAATTAGCTACATAATTAGTTCCATGGGTAATTTTCCATTGCTAATGTATGATTTTCTTGTAGTGCTTGAAGCCACTTTAACATCCACTGGTCTTCTTCCTACCAAAACCAAATACACCAAAGATCTTTTTCTTCAAATAGGGTTTGATAATTTAAAACTTTTTCACACTCTAATTACTCTGTCTCTTCTTCTACCCAAAAATCATAGCACACCACTTTCTATTCCCTCTGATATTGAAGCACCATTGGTGCTGTAACACACCACTACCATAGGGCATATGCCCGAACATCCAAAGGACATTCAAGAACATACCCTATGAAAATAGTATGTTAGAGCAATCACATCAACTTATTAAGGCATCATAGAGAACATAAGTATTTAAAAGATAAACTTTTTCCATATCATTCACAAACATAACTTACATTGTAGCATTACACTTCATAATACGTATATTTACATTACCAAAACATCTGAGAGTTTCCTTCTCTCTTACAAAATGTTCTACATGAAATAAGAAACTAAACAAAAGTACTCTATTTAAACTTTTCATTATCAACTGACCAGACCTTTAAGTCATTCTTGTTTCCGAAAGCGCAAATACTAAAATGCAAATACTATACTTCTACTTTATCACCTTAAAAGCTAGGTTTCCCTTATACATGAAAATCAACGTTGCAATTTTGATGAGTTTGTAAACTCAGTGAGTAAACCATTATTGATGTGCTCATTCATATCAACACAAAAGGACAATTCATAATCCAATTCACAAGCAAATCATATCATCCAGTTTTTGAATAATTCATCACATTTAATCATCCTTCAACAAGTACAACTTGTATACAATATTTTGCATCACTATTTCAGAACAATCCAATAATTCAATTCAATTATTCATATGATACATATCAAGCTATAAATGCTAATGCATATGTGATTCCATTCATTTTTACTTTGTTGTGATTGAGCGCCTATTTACTGTGTCGTATCTATTATAGATACCGGGCTCATTTTATTTACTGTATTGTACCCATTGTGGATACCAGGCTCATTAATAACTGAGTCTGTGATTCTTTGTGCACATTTATGAGCTTTAAGCTCTTTTCACATTGGTCACTTCGGTCACAACTCTTTTATCTGATGATGCATAACAATGTGATGGAATGCATCAATTCACAAATTTGCTATCAATAAATTTCATTCTATGTGCACAATCATTTAGTATATTCATCGAATCTAAGTCCGGAATTCAACATTTAGTTGAGTACACATATTTTTCTAGATTCACATACGATTAGGAAGCACTTTCAATACAAACCCAAATATTAAACTCTTTTGATCCTCAATGTTTGGAATTATTACAATCATATCAATAACATTTCAATAACTGAAATGTAAACAGAAACAAACCAATCACAGTGAGATTAACAACCTAAACTTATCAAACACTTAAATAATCCTTTCCTTAAGTTATAACATCAATTAACAACCTAAACTTATCAAACACTTAACCAACTAATCAAGCATCAAACTAGGTTCATTTCAAGCCTTAATTAAGTCTAAATGCACTAAAGTAAAGTAACTTATCCTTAGTTGGTTCAAGAATCACACAAAACAGAAAATTTTATTTCCAATGCATTCCCCATGATTATGGAGGACCTTCCCATGATTATAGGATGAGTGAACCGAGTGTTCACTCTCTATTCTCCTTCAATTCTGCAGATTTTTAACACATTCATACCAAATTCTAAACATCTTCTTAATAGTTCATTAATTGTCCTTCAATTTCTCATCAATCTCACCTCAATCCCAACTCAAAATCATCCATATAACAACTCATAAACTATTATTTGTCATACACTCAAAAACAGAACATGATTGTGTCCATTTATTCATCAAATTTCAGCACACTTCATCATCAACATCATATACAATCTATCATCATAATTTTTGTACTAAAGCATGCTATAAAGAAAATCTATCATCATAATTTTTGTACTAAAGCATGCCATAAAGAATCAGTCTTAAAGAACTCATTGAGGAAATCAACCTAGTTGGCATTGCTTGACTAATACCTCGAAATATTACCCTCAGCTGAGTGGGTGATTCAATAATCACCTCCTTTGTGTAGCAGTTCATCACAACCCTATGTGCAGTAAGTCAATCCATACCTAAGATAAGATATATCTCGTTCAACTGCAATACTATCAGATCGGCTTTCAACTCTACCTAATCAACCCAAATAATACTCTCTTTACACACTTCTCCAATCAATGTAGTACTATCTATCGGTTTACTCACCTCTAAGTCATATTTTAACATCTCTCTCTCATAATGCAGTTTAGATGCCCGATATGGTGTGATAAATGAATGTGTAGATCTTGGATCTAACAATGCAAATGCTTCAAATTGAAAGACATGTAACACACCTGCAATAACATCTGGGGAGTTCTGAGCCTCCTGTCTCGTAATGATATAGATTCTGACCTAAGTCGGCGGCTGATTACTTCGCATCTCTATCTTTGACACTAGGACCTGCTGAACTCCTACCTATACTCTCCTTGATCTATTCTAGCCTTTACTAAAGCTCTTACCAGAATCAACTTGAGACTCACCATGTCTTTTCATTTTGAACTCCTGCCTATACTCTCTTTGTTCATCTTTCAATAACTGTTCAATTCGGATTGAAGCGACTCGCAGCTCAGTAAAACTACTTAAATTAGTGAAAGCTAACCTCGTCCTGATCTCCATATTCATTCCATTCTCAAGCTGCCTACACTTATCCTCCTTAGTCGGAATCAAAGCAATAGCATATCCCATTAATTCATTAAACCGCACGTCATACTCGACTACAGTAAGACTTCCCTGTTTTAGATATAGGAATTCCTACATCTTCCTATCCAAATAGATCTTTGGCATAAAGCTCTCCTTAAAGACCTTTAGAAAATCTTCCCATGTCAATCTTCAAGTTCGGGTGGAACTACCAGGAATAGTCTTCCACTACGAATAAGCTAGATCTTGCAGTAACGAGACTGCGTAGTCAAACCTCTCATCGGGCTCACAGTCTATCTGATCAAATACCCTTTCTATTCTCTCTAACCATTTTTCTGCCTCAGCAGGGTCTGTACTTCTATAGAAGTCTACAGCCCCCCTGCTTCCTAAGTTTATCATACCTCCTTTATTTCCTCTCAGGGCCACTTTGAGGCATTTGATTAAATTGGGGTATTGGGGACTCTCTATTGGCTTCTATAGACTTAAGGTCAACTGACTCTGCAATTTGATCTCTTATAGTGGATGACCTATAATAAACAACAATCGAAATCACTATACAAGTATCAATATATATCATGTCTATATGTTCTTATATGTCCCTGAAGATGTCAAACCATGCTTTGATACCAAAATTATAACACACCACTACCGTAGAGCATATGCTTGAACATCCAGAGGACATTCAAGAACATACCCTATGAAAATAGCATGTTAGAGCAATCACTTCAACTTTTTAAGTGAGCAATCACTTCAACTTATTAAGTCATCATAAAGAACATAAGTATTTAAAAGATCAACTTTTTCAATTTCATTCATAAACATAACTTACATTGTATCATTACACTTCATAATACATATATTTACATTACGAAAATATATAAGAGTTTCCTTCTCTTTTACAAAATGTTCAAGATGAAATAAGAAACTAAACAAAAATATTCTATCTAAACTTCTCAGTATCAGCTGACCAGACATTTGAGCCATTCTTGTTTCCAAAAATGCAATTATTATACTTCTACTTTATTATCTTAAAAGTTAGGTCTCCCTTACACCTAGAAAGCAACGTTGCAATTTTGATGAATTTGCGAACTTAGTGAGTGAACCATCATCGATGTGCTCACTCATATCAACACACAAGGACAATTTACAATCTAATTTACAAGCAAATCATATCATCCAATTTTGAATAATTTGTCACATTTAATCATGCTTCAACAAGTACAACTTGTATGTAATAATTCACATCACTATTTCATAACAATCCAATAATTCAATTCAATCATTCATATGATACATATCAAGTTATAAATATAGATGCATATGTGACTCCATTCACTTTTACTTTGTTGTGATTGAGTGTCTATTTACTGTCTCGTATCCGTTGTGGATATTAGGCTCATTTCATTTACTATCCCGTACCCATTGTGGATACTGGGCTCATTAATAACTGAGTCCGCGGCTTTTTGTGCACATTTATGAGCTTTAAGTTCTTTTCACATTGGTCACTCCGGTCACAACTCTTTTATTTGATCATATATAACAATGTGATGGAACACATCAATTAATAACATATGCTATCAATAACTTTCATTCTATGTGCACTATTATTTATCATATTTATCATATCTGAGTCCGGCATTCAACATTTAGTTGAGTACACATATTTTTTCCATATTCACATATAATTAGGAAGCACTCCCAATATAATCCCAAATATTAAACTTCTCGGACTGTCAATGTCTGGAATTATTACAATCATATTAATAACATTTCAATAACTGAAATGTAAACAGAAACAAATTAATCACGGTGAGAAAACATCTCGGTTAACTCACAGTATGCTCCAAATAAGCTATTGCCTTGATGAACTGACAATATCTGGAAGCTGATGTTTAATTTGTGCTTCTTTATTCATGCAATACAAACATATTTTATACATTACTAAGTTGATCAATCATATAAATATTCATCATGCACATGTATATGTGTCATGTTCATTGCATGCTTAATTGACTTTCCTAGGTATATATCCTAAAATCACAAGTCTTGATTATTCAAACATTATAGCTTTTATATAATTAGTTTGTAATTAGGTTGATACCTCAGGTAAACTTGATTATTCTAAATTCATCAATCATACATCACCAATCCTTTTCTAGTATTATAAAATCACACAATATCCCAATTTTCATTCATTCATACCTAATACATTACTCATATCCTTTGAATCACAATTGTATTCATAAGAACACTTTTATTCCTTTAACAACTCAAAATTTCCAGATTTAGGTACATTAATATCAAACAATCATTTCCTTAAGTTATAACATCAATTAACAACATAAACTTATCAAACACTTAACCAACTAATCAAGCATCAAACTAGGTTCATTTCAAGCCTTAATCAAGTCTAAATGTACCAAAGTAAAGTAACTTATCCTTAGTTGGTTCAACAATCACACCGAAAAGAAAATTTCATTTCCAATGCAGTGCCCACGATCATGGAGGACCTTCCCACGATCATGGGATGAGTGAACTGAGTGTTCACTCTCCATTCTTCTTCAATTCTTCAGATTTTTAACATATTCATACCAAATTCTAAATATCTTCTTAATAGTTCATTAATTATACTTCAATTTTTCATCAATTTCATCTCAATCCCAACTTAAAATCATCTATACAACAATTCATAAATTATTATTTATCATACACTCAAAAACATAACATGTTTGTATCCATTTATTCATCAAATTTCAGCCCACTTCATCATCAACATACATACAATCCATCATCATAATCTTTCTACTAAAGCATGCCATAAAGGACAACACTTTACTTACTTGTTCAGCTCAAAAGCCTTCTCAATTTATCAAGTTAACCTAGCTCTCTAAGCTTGTAAGATCATCATAAATTCAAGAACAAGATGGGAATAGAAATGAGTTTCAGCAACAATAAAAAGATAACAGAATATTGAAGAGGCTAGTGTAAAATTTTGGCAAGACCCAGAGTTGTGAGGGTTGGATGTAAGTGTTGAAAATGAGAGAAGGAAGAAGATATCATGTAGCAAAATGAAAGAAAAAATGGTTATGTCTTTTGTGTGTGTATCGTGTTGGGTAAGTGTGTGGTAAGTGTTATGACACTTGTCATAACACTTGTCATGTAAAGAACTAAGCTACATGTCTTCTACTTAAGCTACCAAATGTCACTTAAATACTTAGGGGGCGGTTGGTTCGCACAGAGGAATGATAATAGGAATGAGAATGAATATAGTGAAGAATGGGAATGAATATTATCATTATAATTATGATGGTTGGTTAAGAGGAATGAATGATTACCATTACCATTGACAGTGGTTGGTTTGTA
>JAOQMS010043850.1:0-11173 GCA_027563885.1 Erythroxylum longipes | reverse complement strand
ATTATGTGATTGTTGAAAATGCGTGTGATTTATGAATCTTGATCAAGTTATGCCATTGAAACATGTCATGGCATTTTCTTTGAATGAAAAAGATAGAAAAGAATGAAAGTATGAGCATATGATCAAATGAATATGTGCTTTTCTTTGGGCGAGAGTGGAACCATTCTGTTCGTCATGTGCACGTTGACAAGAGCCTTCTCCCGGCTACCCACTTGTGGCATATGAGCTCTAAAAAAGGACTCATTCTGTCCATGGTGTAAACTTCAGTTTCTCTATTCTGATTCGATGGAACCCTCAAGCCATTTGTTTGTGCATTGCATCTTGAATTGTCAAGTATGATGCATTTGAATGTGTTATGCATTAACCTACTTAATTGAGTTCTTGAACTTTATTGGTCAATGATCAAATTGCTAGAATAGATTTGAGAGTACTTGAATTGCTAAGTACATATACATATATATATGCTTGAATTTGTGCTAGTTACCGATGGCTATAAATAGATTAGCCACTAAGCTGTGTAGCTCAACCCATTATTTTCCCTCCTTAGGTGCGGAACAAGACGACAATTGATCCTTGCAAGGCATCGAAAACTCCATGATAGTTAGAGAATTTTGTGCTAAGTTAGTGATTTTGGTTAGCTTTATAAGCATATCAATATTGAGCATCCTTATGTATTTTGTTTTAAGTTTTAATGTGTATGATGATATGTATTTACTCAAACTCTTTGAATTAGTAAGGAAATGATGAATCGAAATTCCATTTGTATATGATTATGCTAGCTTGTGGTTATGTTGGATGGTTAGATTTGAATGTATGTATTTGTATAAAATGTTTGTGGATTGCGGTTTCTAAGGGTTTCGCTGCGGCGAACCTTTTTGAAGGCGTCTTCGCCGCGACGAAAAATGACTTACACCGCGCAAACTTTTCCCAAAGGGTCCATAGAGATAACTCCATGGGTTTGCCGCGGCGAACTCTCCTTTGCTACCACGCTGAAATTTATTAAGATTGCTATACTTTGCACCTTTATTTCACACCACCCTCACGCGACGGTCCCAAATGGTCACCGTGGGTTTCGTCTTGAGACCGGGCCAAATGTCATTAAGAATCCGAATCGATAGTTTGGCTTCGGAAATGGGGTCCAGCACTTTAACTTGTTAAAATTCATTCGAGTTTTGGTTTTAACTTGTTCAGATCAAGAGCTTTGATTTTGTCAATGCATTCGAGTTTTTATTGATAGAATTAAGACATTAAACCATTGATCTTAATGCTTTACTTTGATTCTTGAGGCATTCGAGTTTTGGTCAAGTCTTTGGAGTAAAAGAGTTATCTTACATTTGAGTTTTGGAGATAAACTAGACAAGATTGGTGTCCTTAATCTCACACATCACAATTGAATCATCTTTATGTTCTATGATTGAATTTACTAGGTGTTTATTGGTGAACTCTCTTACCATTGAATATTGATAAATCTTGATTTTCTTGAAATTGTTGAATTGGTTTCTTAAATCTAACTTTTGATTTTAATTTTTCTCTTGCTTGAATTTTGCATAAAAACTCTCCAAGAATAGGGTGTGTGTGAGAGTTTTCTTTTCGTGATTTGTTCTTTTTTTTTAGCTAAGTTTTGCATTTAGTTAATTCACTTGCGTTCTTGAATGTAAACACTCTTGCTTATTTGAAAAAAATTAGTGCTTATTTTATAGTTCTCTGTGGCATCGATACCTTATTGCCTATAATACGTGTGTAGAATTTTAGGGTTTAATTTGTAGGACTAAAAGACATCTAGTCAAATTTTGGCACTGTCGTCGGGGAACTTAACTATTACTAACTTCTTTCAAGTTTGTTTTTATGTTTATTTAGCTTTCTTTTGTAGGTTGCATGTCTAATCTGTTTGCACAATAACTTACCAAAGAAGAAATCAAACAGTTCTACATCATTCAATCCGCCCATCTAGACCAATCCCCTTTACGTGCAACACCTTTCGAGCCTCTTTCATGCATTCTATAAGAAAAGAGTTGTTATTTCAATCCTTTTTTTTTACCAGAGCTTGAGGAAGGGAACCATCTTCGTCTACTTCAAACTCATCCTTGGATAATCGATTCATAATGGCAATCCAAGTGCGTCATACTCTTAAAGTGCTCGGAGCTCCAAATCTTGAAAACCAACCTTTGTGCATTAATGTTGATAATATTGTCAATTTTGAACTCAAATATGGTTTTATTCACTTACTACCTTCTTTTAATGGCCTTGCAGGAGAAGACCCCCACTCGCACCTCAAGAAATTTCACATGGTTTGCAATGGCACGAAAGCAAATGGAGTGGAGCAGGAGCATGTTAAAATGAAAGCTTTCCCTTTCACTTTGAAGGGGGCGGCTAAAGAGTGGTTATTTTCCATAACCTCTGGTTCCATTCGGACATGGAATGACATGAGGAGGATATTTCTTGAAAAATACTTTGCTACATCTAGAGCCGCTAACATCAAGAAGGAAATTTGTGGGATAATCCAATTGCATGGTGAAACATTCTCTGAGTACTTTGACGGCTTTGAGAAATTGTGCAATCAATGCCCACATCACCAAATACCTGACCAATTGCTCATTCAATATTTCTTTGAAGGATTGACACCTCAGGATAGAAGTATCATTGATGCTACAAGTGGGGATGTATTGGTAGATAAAACTCTAAATGATGCATGCTACCTGTTAATTAACATGGCTGCCAATTCTAAGAACTTTGCAACAAAAGGCGATCTTTATGCCAAATATGGTGTGAATTAGGTAAGTAGCTCTAACTTTGGATCTCAATTGCATGAACTTGCTTCTTCTCAAAAAGAGCTTACTTCTCTTGTATGGTGGTTATATGGCGCAAACATGTTATATTTGTTGAATGCATGATCATTCTAGGGATTATTGTCCTCAAATGCATGAAGAACCTATAGCTCAAGCTAATGCCATAGGTGGAAACTTTAACCCGCATCCACAATGAAAATATGATCCCTTTCCCCAAACTTACAATCCTGGATGGAGAGATCACCCAAATTTTCGTTATGGTAACTCAAATCAACCACCTTAAAGTTGAACACAAAACCCTCCTGGTTTCTCTTCTCAATCCAACTATCCACCTAGACAACCAATTACATCCAATCCTTCTAGTTCATCTACTGAGAGTGAGTTGAAAGAATTGAGAGATGATGAGAAAAACAATGGCTATACATCAATGTTTTGTGGCTTTTCAATAGAAAGCAGAGGCGAGCATTCAAAATTTAGATAGACAGATGGGACAGATGGCTTCCACTCTTATAAGGCTAGATGCACAAGGTAGTGGGAGATTGCCCTCTCAAGCTCTAAATCCGAAAGAATCCATCCAAGCAATTGAACTAAGAAGTGGTAAAACACTTGGTGAGCAAAAGATGAAAAAAATTTCTTTGGAGGAGGAAGAAGATCTTGAGAAGCATTCGGCCCCACTTGATCAACAAAAATCCAAAAGCACCCCTAAAAAAAAAAGACACATCCTTATTCTTCATCAAAATTCAAGAACACCCTTTGTACTCCAAAGGCAAGTTCTGACTCTTTAAATTCCCATTTCAAACTGACTCCCGCTTTTCCTTGGAATGCTTCCAATGCCAGAGACAAAAAGGAGGAAAAAGAGAAGGAAATCCTTGATTTGTTTAAAAGGGTGGAAATTAACATTCCACTATAGGATGCAATTAGAAAAGTACCAAAATATGCAAAATTCCTGAAGGAACTTTGCACATCTAAGAGGGAAAAAAAGCTCAAAGGACATGAGACTGTGAGCATGGGAGAGGTAGTTTCCGCTGTCATCTAAAAGATATTACCTAATAAGCAAAAAGACCCAGGTGTGTTTGCTATCCCATGTGTAAATGGTAATTCTAGATTTGAAAAGGCCTTATGTGAATTATGAGCTTCAATTAGTGTGATGCCTAAGCATGTCTATGATTCTCGTAGTCTTAAGCCTTTAAATAATACTAGTGTTGTCATTCAACTTGTTGATAGATCTTATATTTATCCTTTTGGTGTAATAGAAGATGTCTTAGTCAAAATAGGTGAATTACTTATTCCTTGTGATTTTTATGTGCTTGATATGGAAATTAATCACTCACACGAAAGCACCCCTATTTTATTTGGTAGGCCTTTCTTAAAGACTATTAAAACTAAGATTGATTGTGAGCATGATACATTGACCATAAGAGTAGGAGATGATATTACTAAATTCAATATTAATGATGCTCTTAGGTACCACCCTTATGATCATGTTTATTCTATCAGGTGTTTAGACCATATTGACGAGCTTGTTAATGATAGATTTAATTTCGAGTTCAATGATGGTTTAGACTTGGCTATTTGGTATGGATTTGATGATGAGAATGTCGTGATTCACATAGATGAGAATGGGTGTGATTTTCATGATTTCTATTTGCCTTTGAAAGTGAAAGAATCTGTTTTAGCTTTGCATGTTCTCCAGACTATTCTCTATGATCTTGCTTTCATTGATGTTCCAATTTCTCATATTAAACTTTTACCATCTATCTTACATATACCTGAGCTTGATTTGAAACCTTTTCCTAATAACTTGAAATATGTGTTTCTTGGTGCTGATGATACTTTACCTGTTATTATTGCAAAAAATTTAACAAGTGTGCATGAAGAAAGATTGGTGAATGTTTTTAAGGAACATAAGATCGCTACAGGGTGGACTTTGGTTGACATTAAAGGTATTTGTATGCATGGATACTATTGGAGGAGAATTCAAAGCCATAGGGAGATACAAAGACGCCTCAATCCACCTATGATGGAGGTTGTCAAAACAGAGATCTTGAAACTTTTGGATGCAGGTGTGATTTTTCCTATCATTGATAGTAAATGGGTAGCACCCATTCACGTAGTTCCCAAAAAGACTGGTATCACTGTTGTGCAAAACAAGAATGATGAGCTTGTACCTTAAAGGGTGCAAAGTGGCTAGTGCATGTGCATTAACTACAGGAAGTTGAATCTTGCTACTGGCAAGGATCACTTTCCTTTTCCTTTCATAGATCAAATGCTGGAGCGCTTGACATTTAAGTCTTTTTACTGTTTTCTTGATGAATATAGTGGTTAGAATTAGATTGTAATTGTTCATGAAAATCAAGAAAAGTCTACTTTTACTTGTCCTTTTGGTACGTATGCATATAGGAGAATGCCCTTTGGTTTGTGTAATGCACCCACTACTTTTCAAAGATGCGTGATGAGCATATTTTTTAACTATGTTGAAAGGATCATGGAAGTGTTTATGGTGATTCTTTTGATATGTGTTTAGAGAATTTGTCTTTGATTTTGAAAAGGTGTCTGGAAACTAACCTTGTCTTGAATTATGAGAAATGTCTTTTTATGGTTGAACAAGGTATAGCTTTAGGGCATGTTTTGTCTTCGCGAGGGTTAGGGGTTGATAAAGCTAAAATAAATTTTATCCTATCTTTCCCTTACCCTTCATGCATGAGGGAGGTGTATTCTTTTCTTGGATATGTAGGTTTTTATAGACACTTTATCAAGGATTTTTCGAAGATTGCAGCACCCCTATACAAGTTGTTGGTAAAAGATGCTGAGTTCATCTTTGATGACGCATGTAAGTATGCGTTTGATAAGTTGAAAGAAATCCTCACATCCACACCCATCATTCAAGTACCCAACTGGGAGCTTTTTTTTGAGATTATGTGTGATGCTTTTGATTATGCTATTGGTGCTATGTTAGGCCAATAGGTTGGTAAGAGTTTGCATGTCATTGCTTATGCTTCATGTACTTTTAATGATGCTAAATGCAATTACCATGCAACTGATAAAGAGTTATTTGTTGTTGTGTTTGCGCTTGAAAAGTTTAGATCTTACTTACTTGGCACGAAGTTGTTGTTTTTACTAACTATACAACACTTAGGCACTTGATCAAGAAAAAGGAATCCAAGCCACGCCTTATTTGATGGATCTTACTCTTGCAAGAGTTTGATCTTGAGATTAAGAACAAGAAGGGTGCTGAGAGCCATGTTGTAGATCATTTAAGCCACTTGCATGCCAAGGATATGGAGACCAAACCAATCAAGGAACACTTCCTAGATAAGTATTTTTATGCTTTACTTTCATCTTCCTCCCAGCCATGGTATGTTGATTTGGTTAACTTTTTAGTTACTAATGAGCTACCCTCAGGTATGTGTAAAACCCAATGTGATAAATTTAGAGCTGATGCTAGACATTATTTTTGGGATGTGCCTTATATTTGGAAGATTGGTTCAGATTTGATTACGAGAAGATGTGTGCCGCAAGGTGAGGTCCATTATATTCTTGCCATTTTTCATGCATATTCTTATGATGGGCACTTTGGTGCTAAGCGCACTGCTCACAAGGTTCTTGATTGTGGTTTCTTTTGGCCTACATTGTTTAAATATGCATATGAATTTTGCAAGTCATATGAAAGATGCGAAAAAGTAAGGAATATTACTCGTAGAGATCAAATGACTTTAACTAATATGCTATTTGGTGAGATATTTTATGTTTGGAGTATTGATTTCATGGGCCCTTTTCCTGCTTTTTATGGTTATGTTTACATACTTGTTGCTGTTGATTTTGCATCTAAATGGATTGAAGCTGTGGCTACTAGAACTAATGATGCTAAGGTTGTTAATTTTGTTAAGACTAACATCTTCAATAGGTATGGCATTCTAAAGGCAATTATTAGTGTTAGGGGAACCCATTTTTGTAACCGATCTTTTGAAGCTTTGGTGTGCAAATATCATGTTGTCCATAGAACCTTAACTACCTATCATCCATAAACTGGTGGCCAAGTAGAACTTTCAAACCATGAGATCAAGTTTGTTTTGGAGAAAACTATGCAACCTAATATGAAAGATTGGAGTCTTCGATTAGGTGATGCATTGTGGGCTTATAGGATAGCTTATAAAACAACTTTAGGAATGTCACCCTTCAGGATGGTTTATGGTAAAGCTTGTCACCTCCCAATAGAACTTAAACATTGCGCTTTTTAAGTCATTAAGCAATGCAACTTGGAGTATGATGCTGTAGGTACCCATAGGAAGTTGCAGTTGCAGGAGTTAGAGGAAATCAGGTATGATGCTTATAAGAATGCTAGACTTTACAAAGAAAGAACCAAAGCTTACCATGACAAGATGATTAGTAGGAAGGAGTTCCAAATTGGTCAAAAAGTCATTTTTCTGTAACATCCCATGATTAAGGTTAAAACCTTAGGATGCTTTATAAATAAGAATTTGTTGAGACTTTAGAAATGCATTTCATGCATTATATGGCATACACATGCATGTGAATAATGTTGTCATTCATGAAATAATTGTACATGCATTCATTGACATTTTTTGGGTATAAGTGAATTTTTAATGTTATTAAAATGTGAATTTTGGATAATTAAATTAGTGTGTATTAAAAAAATGATAATAATTATTATTTCAAAATTTTGGTGAATTATGGATTAATTGTCTTGGATAATTAAATTTGTGTGTATCAAAATAAATTCCACATTTTTTTGGAGACATTTAGGATATTTATGAAAACTTTTGAAAATTTGAGGTATTTTAGATTAAGAGAAATAAAGAAATTAAGAGACAAATTATAAAGTGACAAATAGACCTATTAGTGTGTGACATGTGGACCAATAGATAAGTGACAAGTGGTAGACAAATGGGCTACATGCAAGAATGACATGTGGCATTGTATGATGAAGCCACCTAAGTTATGTTTGAGTAAGAAATTTTCTTCAGCTCTTTTGTTTAGTCTCCACCGAAAGCACCATCTCCTTTCTTCTTTTCACCATAACCGAAAACATATGTGCCCATTTTCATCTATTAGCTTTTGGATAATCTATCAAGGTTACACTTTGTGAAGTTTTCTGCCATTAGAGGTTTTGATTGTGGCTAAATCCCTTGTTCATCTATCACTGAAACCGGTTGTTTGCTTCCTAAGTTTTGGAAAAATTTTTGAAGAGAGAGAAGCTAAATCAAGTAAGTTTTAGGAATGTTTTAATGTTTGTAACTGGAGGCATGTGTAAATGGAGTACATTTTCATTCTTGTGGATTTTTTCATACGTAAATTGTGTTAATGGATGTGTGGGTGGTGATGGAAGAAGCAGATTCGGTAATATGAATAACCAGATTAAAGTTTGAAGTGAGATGGGGTATGAGATATGCAGAATTTTACTGAACATATGTTTGTATTTAAGGCATAACTTGATCTGTGATTATCCAAATTCGATATATTTTAATTCAGAGTAAACTAGATACATAGAAATACATTTTTCATGGAGGAATCTAATTCGAAATATATCCTTAAAAATCTGGAAATTTGGCTTGAAGTTGAAATTGGTGTTCCATCAAGGTCTGAAAATAGTCTGTGGATTTTTTATTATAACTTGCAAGATACTGAACAAAATTGCATGAAATTAGCTTCATTAGAAACTTAAGACATAAAGGAACAATTTTTCAGAATAATGTTTTGCCTAAATCCTTCATATTCCTTGGCAAAATGACATGAAAGATTGACCTGAAGGTCTGTTTTGGGAAGAGCTGGGAGAAGTTGGAATAAAAGGTAGTGCACGATGATGCTGTTTGACAGTTTTGAACATCCTTCATTCTTTTGGCTATAACTTTTTCTTCCGAGCTCCTAATGACTTGAATTTTGAACCAAAAAACTCATAACACATTTTTTTTCCTCATTGTAAAAATATATAGCAATCTGAAGTCATTAGAGAAATATTTGATTGATAAATTTAGGATGAAAATGAGGAAGTGATCTGGAATATTTTCATTGAACATGCTTCGGTATTTTCAGTATATCTTGATCTGTAGATTTTTAAATGAGTTTATTATTAATTCATATTAAATTAGTGTCATACGGATACAAATTTGTTGCAGAAGTCTAAGTTTAATTCTATTTCTAAGCATTTCAAAATCTGGCTCAAAATTGAGTCTTGACTAAGGCTGTAGTACTACCTGAGACAAAAATCATGTCTTGTTGATATTGAATAAACTATATTCATAGAAGCCGAATTAGACAAATGTATCTTCACAAAAGTTGTAGTTCATTCTCTTATCTTTCAATTGGTATTATGTTTGTAATTTATGGATGTCTGAGTTGAAAGATATGAGTTGTATAATTCGAGGGTATGATCATGAACTAGCCAAAAGTTCAATTATACATAGTCTTTGATATTGTGAGCATAACTCATAGAATACTGAACCAAATTGGATAATCTTATTAGAAACTTAAGACATGAGAGAACAATTTTCAAGAAGGAAGTGTTGCCAAATTACTTCAATGTTTTGATGTTAATAATCATGCAAAGTAAACCCGAAAGTATGTTTTTAGACAAATCTGTATTGTTCAATTGAGTATTATGGAATGAATTAACATTGTGACAAGAAATTGAATAAAGAACCCAGAATTTGTCATGAACATGCATTGTACATATTCAATTTACATGAATGTGCATTCATAAATTCATAATTGTGCAAAATTGTGATGTGTGTATGTATGATATGTTATAGAGGATCACATTGAGCGACAACATCTAGATATTACCGGGACTTCAAGGAAATAAGCTAAAAGGAGCATTTGTGAGTCAACCTAGATGATCTTCCTGGGATTGATTGTTTGATTTATTCTGTTTAACTTCCAATTATTGAACTGCTGTGATCTGAATATGAATTCCAGACTTAAAAGTCCGAGGAGTTTAATAGTCAGGAATGTATTGGAATTGTTATACTTACATCTGAAAATTTAATGATATATGTTTGCCTCTGAATTCTGAATGCTTAACGAAAGTTGAATGCTGGACTGAGGTATGATGAATTATGAGATTCTTTCTGTGCTTCATATGTGAATGCAATTCATGGCTTATTCTGTTATTTAATGTATTTAATAAAATGCATGCTCAGATAAAGGCATTGTGACCAAAGTAGCCAGTTGAAAGAGCTATAAGCTTAGTACTCTGCACGTAGAATGCTGCTCTGTGATTTCTGTTTTGGCTGAGCCAAATGGACCAGTATCTGTTTCTATATCTAAAAGGCACTCATTCACAACAAATAATAACGAATCGAGAGTCTCATATGCATCTGTATTTGAATATTATGATTATGAATTCTTTATGAAGTTGTGATGTTAAAATGATATATCATGATAATGTGATTGATTGGCTTTCAAATTTTAGAAGAAGGTATGTGAATTGTATGACATCCTTTATGCCTTATTTTGATAGAAAATGTTGTGAATCTGATTGGTTGTATGATATCTGTGTGTGCCTGGAGTGAGATCATCAATTATGGGTCTCTCATTGATTTTGCAAAAACTCATCCAAAATTTGCAACGTGATTTTACATGTACGAGATAGGAGACTTAGATTCTAAGATTTTCTAGAAGCACATTTTGGACTAGATATGGCTCAAAGGTCTGTCAACTGATTTCAAAGGAGTTGTAGATTTCATTTTGTAGTTTCTTTGATATGTAGAACTTTTGTTATAAAGGTTCGTAAGCTACTATTTATTAATGCAATGACAAGTTGAGTTTTGTTTTAAACATTATATTTTGTCACTGTTACATATATAGTCGATTCCATGTTTAAGTTGGATATATACTGCTATGTCATAAGTAAAGGTGAGATAGTTAACATGCCATTATTATAGATTATATACTAGAATGTCCTCAGGGTGTTCTGGTATCTAATTTATGGTAGCAGAGGTGCTACATTTTCAGTTACGACTTAAGCTCTTTCCTGGAAAGCTTCGTTCCAAATGGGTAGGTCCTTTTATTGTTACTAATGTGTTTGATTATGGTGCAGTGTAAATTCAAAGTTTATATAGCAAAAAAATCTTCAAGCTCAATGGACATCGCTTGAAAAATTTTCATGAGGGTGTTGCCACAAGCATAGAGGAGGAGATGGCACTGTTCGATGCACCATATGAGTAGTAGATGCAATGCCTATGCCGAGCAAATGATGTTAACCAAAAGTGCTTAATGGGAGGCAACCCATCATGCAAAAATCATAATTGCTTTCTTTTCCCTTCTCTTTTCTATTTGACTTTTATTTGTATGTTTATTTTGCATGTATTTTTCACCTTTCCTTTCTTGCTTTTATGTCAACATTGAGGACAATGTTGTGTTTAAGTATG
>JAOQMS010043849.1:0-11173 GCA_027563885.1 Erythroxylum longipes | reverse complement strand
ATGTTAGGTTTTGATGCTTAAATGTAGATGATATGTTTTATGTGATAGCATCCTTAACTATGAATCTTTGAGTGAGAGTTGTCGATGGCGTAAGTGCTAGATCAAGATGAGTTATAAATGTATACGTCTATATAAATATGTGCACATATGCTTGAATTTGTGACTAATTGTCGATGGCTATAAATATATTAGCCACTGAGCTGTGTAGCTCAACCCATATTTTTCCTCCTCAGGTGCTGAATGAGAAGATTAGCGATCCTTGCAAGGCATTCGGAACTCCAAGAAAGCTAGAAATCTTTTGTACTAAGCTAGTGACATTTTTGGATAGCTTTATAGGCATATCGAACATGAGCATCCATTTGTATTTCGTGTTAAGTGTTGATGTAATTGTTGATTTGTAACTAAAGTTAAGTACAAGCTTTGTGTGATTCAGTAATGAGAAATGAAGAAAGTTTCTTTTATTTATGTTCATATTGTCTTTGGATGAATTGCTATGGTTTTGTGGGAAAATTGTATGTGTATGTGTATTAAATAGTGTTAGATGTTGGGGTTCGAGTCTCTGATTCGAAGGTTTCGCCGTAGTGAATTCATAAGTTGGCCGCAGCGAACCTTTCCCGAAGGGTGATTTTATTTGATTTTGGTAATTTCGCTACGGCGAATCTGAACCATCGCTGCGGCGTATTTTTTCGGAGAGGTGCTTAAGTTTGAATTTGGAGAACTTTGCCGCTACGAAGTCAGGAGTTGGCCGCGGCAAACTTTTCTCGAAAGGTCCTTGGAAATATTACCATAGTTTCGCCGCGGCGAACATTTGATTGTTGCAGCGAAGTCCACCAATGCCGACGCTGTGATTCTCTTTATAAGTTGAATCCTTTAGCTCTCCTCTCGCACGATCTTTATCGATCATTCGTATTTTTCACCTAAGGATAAGCACAGCGACCTGGGGATCCCAACATGTTTGGTATCAGAGCTCCGAATGAGACGATTATTGTTTCAAAATAAACTAGAGACATGGAGCTACAACTGTTCAGAAGAAGTAAATTTGTGATTTAGTTGCCGGAACTGGTTTTAGTTAGAGAGATCCCATAGAAATAACCTTACGGGATAATATGTTCATGTCTTTTGATATTCCGGATAGTTGGGCTCTGAAAACGGGGTCCAACATATGTGTATGTGGATTATCTCATAATGATGGTTATATAATTGATCATTAGACTTAAGATTATTAAGGTATCTCGTATGAGAATTACTGTATTTTGATACTACTTATAAATCGTCCTAAGAAATTCAGTCAGTAGTAATTGGATACGGTATAAACCATATGAAGATAGTTAAGTAAATCAATATAGGATTTGTTACTCTAAAGTAATTAGAGAGAATATTATACTGTTCTTGATTAGTAATGATTTATGGAATTCTCTGGCAAGAGTGAATTGGTATTTGAAAAGGCATTTTTCAAATTTCAATTATAAATCAATCACTAATCAGCAAGAACGAACATAACTGGACCAAAAAGAGTAGACACTATATCCATACTCTGTCCAATTAGAATATTGAATGACAAAAGGATTAAATATATCTCATAGCCATGCATTGACAGGTTAAGTCCACTTTGATATTCCTGATATTTGGGTAATCATAACATGTTGTTAGACGTCAATCATGATTTATGATTATAAATTGTTTAATTGAAGAATTAAAGATAAATTAAAAGGAGATTTAATTTATCTAATTCTATTTGTTAATTAGAATTGTAATTTATAATCATTACCAATTTATTAGGAACCTAATGAGTCACACATCGAAGAATAATTTATGAAACAAAAATCAATTTAATTAATTTTGACTTAATTATAAAGTTTGAGAAATTTTGGTGATCAAATATGAGATATTTGATGTTATTAAAATTAAACACATTAGAATTAGAATTAGAGTTTGATTATAATTATAATTATAATTATAATTAAAGTAATTTGATTTTAATTAAATACATAATGGTTTTTCTATTTAAATAAGGGAAGATCATTTAGAAGCTAGCATTTTTGTCTTCTTCCTCTTAAATAAGTCTTGAGAATTGCTCTGTGGGTACCATCAGAGGCTAAACAATTAAGCAGCCCGTGATTGATCAATCGAAAAGATTTCAAAGGTTTTTCAACAAGAAGATAATTAAGGTACAATTTTTAATTTGTTTTGTATTTTATTCAAGTTTATTCAATTATCGAGATCCGCTCGAAATCCGTAAAATTGTTTATTTTTATGCTACGTCCGTGATTCGATCACGGTTAGATCCCAACAGTGATATCAAAGCCTCCATTTAATTGCTTAACTTGAATTAGGTGCTTGAGTGTTGTTGATTTTGATAAAATTAATGTGTTATCCTTCTGATTTTCTCTTTCTCCAAAGTTAATATTTTATCTGTTTATGAAATGCGTTTATGCATGTTCTATAATGTTTCTGGTAACTCTATTCGAATGTGTGTATCTGGAAATTGTTTCTCTACTCTTGCATTTTGAGTACTAAAAAATCTAAAACCAAAATACAATGCATAAGTGCTTGCATTTACTGTCTGTGTAGTTCATACGATATATTGTATTTGATGCCCACATATTTGTTTCCGGAAATTGTTTCCACGACTGTTTTAATTTTGTTTCTAGAATATTGAAGAATGCTCACATATGATGTGTTATGTGTATGCGTATATTATGGTTTCTGAAACTTATTTCTGCATTTATGCACTACCTGGGTTTATGCACGATTGCATCTGGAATTTTATTTTTTTTTGCACTTTATGTTTTTGGAATGCCCATGAATGGATTCTAAAACGAATTGATTTTCTTCTACCTTACATTGTTTCTATCTCTGCATATTTTCCCTCGTGATTGTTTTTCCTTTGCTATCAATTTACTGCCTTGTGGGGTACACGAATCAGATGGGCGATATCGCCCATCTGACTATCGCATCTGGCGACCTAGTGGGTCGCCTGCGACGAGACACCTGCTAGGCATCGCTTGTGATGCCACAGACGGTTATTGCTCAACGCCACTAGATGTCGTCAAACGACACCAGGCCACACACGTGACGTCAATTGGACTCTCGATGGTTGTAAAATTGGCGATTGGAGCAACGTGGGTTGAAGCAGTTAAAGGAACATGAGAGCACTAGTTGGAGAACAAGGAAGCGTGGGAGGCAGTTCTCAAAAATGTGGGAGACGTTTCTGGAGAAGACGATTGGCACGTGTGAATCATGCGCCAACTGTCTCAAAGGCTCTTCCGTAGTAGACGTGACTAGGGCGTGCAATCTTTGTTGAGTGCATGTGCTCGCATAAATGCTTCTGCCAACTGTCTGGGCACGTGCACTACACGTGCTAGACAACCTTCCTTCCTTGTTTTATTTGTTTTTCATGTTTTAAAAACCTTAAAATTTCAATTTAATTAATTTAATAGAGATTATATTAATTTATACTCCTAATAAAATTAAAAAGTGTTTTACTAAAATTTGAAAATTCTTTTAAAAGGGAATTTTTATTAGGAAAGTTTTGGAATTTAATTTAAAATTTCAATAGTTGAATTATTAAACTAAACTTGTTATCAAATCAATAATTAGAATCAAGAAAATTTTTTAAATAATTAATTTCATAATTATATTATTTTTGAAATTATAAAGATAATGAGATTATATTATTTTGATGAGATTGGAAATTTTTTGAAATTTTAAATATTTTATTGAGGAACGTGATAGTTGCCTTCCATCGTTTGAGAATAAAACTAGAATTTTGTTTTTTGCTTGGCTTGTTGAGTAAACTCAAGGTCACTTTAACCAAGATATGTTTTATCTTAAATTAATGGGCATTACTTAACTAAATTTGTATGATTTGGATAAGTAAACTCATTATCATATAAATTTAGAGGGCAAGGTTAGGAATAATATATATGATATATTTTGGCAAAAGTTATTACCTAACGATTCTAGGAGTCAAATGACATGTGATTGAAAAGTAGTCAAAAGTTATTACCTAACGATTCTAGGAGTCAAATGACATGTGAGTGAAAAGTAGTTTTATACCTAATTTAATTTTAGTTGATTTTTTGAACTAACTCAAGATTAATTAACTTTAAATAGGATCCTAGCCCACTAGGAAATTATTTGATAATTTTTCGATATAATAGTGAGGGCTATTATTTTGAATAAAATAGTGAGAGTAATCAAATAATTTTAAAGTCCTTATTTTATTTGATTTTGGATATAAACTAATATATGCTCCTTTTATGTTTTTCGGTTATTGAATTTGAAGATGAGTACCAAATTGGCATTGAGGAGCATCATGGATGCTAACAAGCTGACTGGACCTAACTTTTCAAACTGGTTACGTAACTTAAAATTAGTTCTTAGGCAAGAAAAGAAGTTATACGTTCTTGATACTCTTGCTCTATCAGAACCTTGTTCAAATGCAACTGATGAAGATTAGGAGAAATATCAACATTATGTTGATGACGTTGAACAAGCTACATGTGTGATGTTACTAGCATGTCTCCTAAACTTTAAAGACAGCATGAGAACATGGATGCACCTACTAATACTGCATCTTAAGGAGTTATTTGGTGCAAAAAGTAAGGTGGAGAGATATCAAATCTCTAAGGCACTGTTTCGATGCAAGATGACAGAAAGATCTTCAGTTAATCTACATGTGCTGAAGATGATTGGGTATATTAAAAAATTGACCCAATTAGGTTTTGTCATAGACCACGAGTTAAGTGTTGATATGGTGCTGCAGTCTCTAAGTTCTAGCTTTTCACAGTTCGTTATGAACTTCAACATAAACTAGAAGGACAAGACATTGCCTGAACAATTGAACATGCTCAAGACTGCGGAAGGGTGCCTTAAGAAGGAACCCATTTATGTTCTTGTTGTCGACTATTTTAAAAGTAAGAAAAAGGTCTTTAAGAAGAATATGAACAGGAAACAGAAGGCTTTTACTAATGTTGTAAAGGCCAAAGGAGGTGTCAAGAAGAAGAGCAATAACAATGGCACATGTTTTTATTGCGGAGTCAATAGACATTGGAAGAGGAACTGTCCATCTTTTCTTGCTAGCCTGAAAGATAAGAAGCTTAAGAAAGTTATCTCTTCAAGTATGTTTATGATTAAGATCAATATTTCTACTTCTGTTCCACATTCATGGGTATTATTTACTAGTTGTAGTTCTCACATATGTAATAACATGCAAATGTTAACAAGGAGTAGATCATTGACGAAAGGTGAAGTGGATCTGTGAGTTGGAAATAGAGCAAGAGTTACTACATTAGCTGTAGGAACTTGTAGTTTAACTTTGGCTTCTGTCCTTGTCTTATAACTTAACAATTGCTATTATGTTCCTGCTATTACAAGAAACATCATTTCCATTTTTTATTTGGATTTGAATGGATTTATATTTGTAATTAAGGATAACAGTTGTTCTTTTTATAAAGATGATGTTTATTATAGATCTGGATTACTTACAAATGGTTTGTATAAATTAGATCTTGAAAGGCCAATTCTTAATATAAATAGTAAGAAAAGAAAATTAAGTAACCAAACTCCATCTTATTATGACATTGTAGGTTAGGTCATATTAATGAAACTAAAATCACAAAATTACATAAAGAAGGATATTTGGATCCTTTTGATTATGACTCATATGAAACTTGTGAATCTTTTGTATTAGGAAAGATGACCAAACTACCTTTTAAGGGAAAGGGACAATGTACTAGTGAGTTATTAAAATTAATATACTCAAATGTATGTGGGCCTATGTTCACAAATGCTAACGGTGGATTCTCGTATTTTATTAAATTCACAGATGACCATTCTAAAAATGGTTATGTGTATTTGATGAAACAAAAGTCTGAATCATTTGAAAAGTTTAAAGAATTTATATTAGAGGTAGAGAAACAAACTGGAAAAAGTATTAAGACACTTAGATCAAATCGAGGTGGTGAATGCTGAGACTATGAGTTTCTTGGTTACTTAAAAGAGAACATGATTCTCTTATAATGGTCTCCTTCTACATCTCTATAACATAATGGAGTTTATGATAGGAGAAATCATACATTATTAGATATGGTTCGTTTCATGGTGAGTCATGCAGTCCTTTCTATGTCCTTTTGGGGATATGCGTATATCTTCTAAATAGAGTTCCATCTAAATCGGTTGATAAGACACCATATGAGATATGGATTGGTAGAAGACCTAAATTATCACACTTAAAGATTTGGGGATGTGAAGCTTATGTGAAGCGTGTTATATTTGATAAGCTTCAAGCTAACTCAGATAAATGCAAATTTTTGGGGTATCCGAAAGAGAGTTTTGGTTATCAATTTTATCATCCTATTAAGCAAAAGGTGTTTGCTTTACACGTAATACATTCTTAAAAAGCGAATTTATTCTCAAAGAAAGTAATGGGAGTGAGGTTGAACTTAGAGAAGTTTATTCACGTCAAAATAGAATAAGAACCTCAAGTTGATACATATGATGTACAACTAAGAGTTCAAGAGACTAGTCCGCGATGAACTAGTAGAATACGTCATCCTCCCATTAGATTAGATTTACATATTGAGCAGGGAAAAGATAATGTATCGGTCATACATGATGAACCTTCTACTTTTAAAGAAGTAATATCTGACATTGATTCTTTAAAATGGCAAGAAGCTATGAGATTTGAAATGGAATCTATGTATCCTAACTAAGTATGGAATTTGCTTGATGCACTTGTTGGTATTGTATCTATTGGATGCAAGTGGGTTTTAAAGAGAAAACTGATATGGATGGTAAAGTACATACGTACAAAGCAAGGTTAGTGGCTAAAGGTTACAAATCAAAATAAAGGGTTAATTTTGATGAAACCTTTTCGCCAATAGCTATGCTAAAATTCATCATAATCTTGTTAGCTATAGTAGCATATCATGATTATGAAATTTGGCAAATGGATGTCAAAATAACATTTCTCAATGGGAATTTGCAAGAAGATGTGTATATGACACAACCCAAAGGTATTGAATCCAAGATATTTCCTAATCAAGTATACAAGTTGTAAAGGTCCACTTATAGACTTAAGCAAGCATCATAGAGTTGGAATATCTGTTTTGACGAGACAATCAAAGATTTTGATTTTATAAAAAATATGGATGAACCATGTGTCTTTAAGAAGGTTAGTGGGAGTGCAATCGTTTTCTTGGTACTATATATGGATGACATATTCCTAATTAGGAATGACATACCTATGCTACAGTCTGTAAAGATTTGGTTATCCAAGAACTTCTCTATGAAAGATATGGGAGAAGTAGCCTACATTATGGTAATAAAGAGCTATAGAGATAGATAGATTAAGAAGGGTGCTTAGATTGTCAATCCACATACATAGATAAAGTGATAAAGAGGTTTAGCATGGAGAATTCTAAAATGGGGTTCTTACCCATGTCACATGGTATTTCTCTCTCATAGAGTTTGTGTCTAAAGACACAATCAGAAAGCGATAAAATGGACTGTATTCCGTATGCTTCAGCAATTGGATCAATCATATATACGATGTTATGTACTAGACCAGATGTCTCTTATACTTTGAGTATAACGAGCAGGTGAGGGTCACTGGATGGCTGTGAAAAACATTTTAAAGTACTTGAGAAGAACTAGAGATGTTTTCTTAGTTTATGGAGGAGATGAACTGAGAGTTCAAGGATATTCAGATGCTAGTTTTCAGTCAGATCCTGATGATAGTAGATCACAGTTAGGGTACATCTTCATTCTAAATGATGGTGCGATAAGTTAGAAGAGTTCCAAACAACCAACCATTGCAGATTCGACGACCGAAGTAGAGTACATTTCAATGTCGAAGGAGCAAAGGAAGTAGTTTGGATCAAGAAGTTCATCACTGAACTTGGAGCAGTTCCTAGCATTGTTGAGCCTATACTATTGTATTGTGACAACAACGGTGCTATTGTGCAAGCAAAGGAACCCTGGTCTCATCAACGGTCCAAACATATACTTAAGAAGTTTCACTTGATCAGGGAGATAGTGAAGCAGAAATACATAGCATTGGAGTGAGTTCCCATTAAAGAAAATCTAGCAGATCCTCTTACTAAGCTATTGTCTCAAAAGAGACATGATTGACATATGGATAGATATGATATTAGATTCATAGGGGATTGGTTTAATTGTAAGTGGGAGATTGTTAGTTTGTGCCCTTGCAGCCAATCAATAGGATGCAAATTAATGTATGACGTTATTTTAATTAATAAAAAGGTTTTATTTATCTTTATGTATTAATTTAATTAATGTTTTATATTTTAATACTAAAGGTAAAATCCTTATAATAATTATTATGCAATTGAAATTATGATGAGATCATAATTATGAGATTCAATTTACACTTATGTATTATTCCTAAATGTTCCTAGTTGTAGTTTCATCAAGACAGGATATTGTTGAAACGGTAAAACTAGCACACATTATGTTTCTTTCTTAAGAAGAAAGTAATTGATCTCATAAATTAAAGTATGGAGATACTTAAACTAATGTGTGGGTGATTATTAGAGAATAAGTCACTGAATTGTTTACATTAGTTTAAGTATCTCCATACTTTAATTTATGAGATCAATTATTTTCTTCTTAAGAAAGAAACATAATTTCGAATGGAATATTACTTATGTGTCTGTGGATTATTTTATAATTATGGTTGTATAATTGATCCTCAGACTTGAGATTATCAAGGAATCTCGTATGAGAATTACTGTATTTTGATACTACTTATGAATAGTCCTAGGATAATTCAGTCGGTAGTAATTGGATACAGTATGAACCATATAGAGATAGTTGAGTAAATCAATATAGGATTCATCACTATAAAATATTTAGAGAGAATATTCTACTGTTCTTGAGTAGTAATGATTTATGAAATTCTCTGGCGAGAGTGAATTGATATTTGAAAAGGCATTTTTCAATTTTCACTTATAAATCAACCACTAATTAGCAAGAACGAACATAATTGGACCAAAAAGAGTAGACACTATATTCACACTCTGTCCAATTAGAATATTGAATGACGAAAGTATTAAATTATACATCATAGCCATGCATGGACATATTAATTCAAAATCACTTTGATATTCCTGATATTTTGGTAATCATGACAAGTTGCTAGACATCAATCATGATTTATGATTATGAATTGTTTAATTGGAGAATTAAAGATAAATTAAAAAGAGTTTTAATTTATCTAATTCTAATTGTGAATTAGAATTATAATTTATAATCATTGTCAATTTATTAGGAACCTAATGGGTATTCCATCAAAGAGCAATTTAAGAAAGAAAATCAATTTAATTAAGTTGGACTTAATTATAAAGTTTGAGAAACTTTGGGGATCAAATATGAGATATTTGATGTTATTAAAATTAAATTAATTAGACTTAGAATTTGATTTTAATTATAATTAAAGTAATTTAATTTTAATTAAAGACCCTAATGATTTTTTATTTAAATAAAGGAAGAACATTTAGAAGCTAGCACTTTTGCCTTCTTCCTCTCAAATCAGTCTTGAGACTTGCTCTGTGGATACCATCAGAGGCTGGACAATTGAATAGCTCATGATTGATCAATCGAAAACGTTTCAAACGTTTTTAACTAGGAAGACGAATAAGGTACAATTTCTAATTCGTTTTGTATTTTATTCAATTTTATTCAATTATTGGGATCTACTTTGTATTCGTAAAATTGTTTGTTTCTTGCTACATCCTTGATTCTATCACAATTGGATTCCAACAAATTCATAATGGTAAGTCAAATTTATAGATAGATAGATAAACAAATGTGAGATGTAGTATTATAAGACGCCTTGAATTATTTGTGGATGCATAGACAATAACGAATAGGTTGTGGAATTGAAAAGATATCATTTTAGTATAATTATTAATTCTTAATCTTATATATTTTGTCACAAATACCATTTCATTTATTGTTTTAATTATTGAAATTTTTAACAGGCTAGAAGGGACACTCATATTGCATATATCGTAAATCAGTAAACTTCAAACAAGTATATATAATTTGAATATCTTTTAAAGTATAGATATGTAATTTCATGATCATAAAAGATTGGGAGTTAGCAGTCACTGTTCCCAAATTTGTAATATTTTGATTTTTTATTTTATGTAATTTGGAATCATTTTTTTTGTTTTTATTGTTGAATTCCTTAGTATAGGGTATCTGTTACTATCAAAGTGATGGGTAATCGAAAACACCATTAAATGTCATTGTTCGAAAGAGTTATAACTTGCACAAGACAAACCCAATGGATAGTAATGTAATTAGACACCTATAATTAAGTTTGATGTACTTAATTCAATGATATGTTTAGATTTTCAATTATGACATCAACAATTAAACATAAATGAATTTCTGGTTGTAAAAAGCTACTAAACATAAATGAATTAGAAATAAATTAATGTCTAGATTTTGAGTCGATATAATTTTTTATCTGAGATTGATTTCAATTATAAAAGGCTCAAAATATAAAAGCAAGTCTTAATCATTAACAAAATAAATAGATCAATAGGGAGGTTCCAATAAACATCTTAACAAGAGAACTACAATAAACTACTACATACTAGTGACAATGTAAGATCAGCTTCAGTATAGTAGGCATGCATTTCACTCAATCATAAGTTCCATGCACTCTTTACTTGAGGAGACAGTCCAAAGGTAAGGCCATGAGCTACAACAATTAGCTTGATCTTCAATATCACTCTTCTTGTGAACTCCTCAATATTAGTTGACTTGTTAGCAAATGTTTTAGAATTTGTTTCACAATAGATTTCATACACCATAGTTTCCATAATATATTTCAAAGGATGTAACTTCCTCTCATGTTACCTTGTAAGGTACTAGCCCATACTATGATATCATCTCATGTATTGTATAGGCATAAAAGCCCAAAAGAGGATTGGATTAAGATCGATAACCTCTTAATGAACATATAATTGAAGAATAAATGGTTCAAGTCCTTTTGGGGGTGGGAGCAAAGCAAACAAGATTTTTTAGTAACTGGAAATTTGAGGGAACACAATATACTAAGTGTTGGACCCCAAAACTTTTCTTGGAAGTTAGAACTATTATATGTGAAATGTTGGAAGTGGTAAGCTGGAAAATG
>JAOQMS010043848.1:0-11174 GCA_027563885.1 Erythroxylum longipes | reverse complement strand
TATTTAAATGTATGTGATGCCATGTGGAGTACTGTAGAGATTGCACGTAGCGCTCCCTTATCTTAGGATATGTGTCGAAATGACCTACGGGCGTTCCGGTGCGTACCCTAGGGTAACGGGGTGTTACACATGCATTATTTCCATAAGCTTTCATGCTTAAGTTAATGGAAAAGTTTTCAGGGGACCGACATTTTTAGTGGCATATTTTCCAACTTAGCTACTCTTTCTTCCAAAGCTTCCTTTTTAGAAACCTTTTATTTATAGTTAATCTCAAGAGAAATATTCTTGGTCGTCGAAATTTCATTAGCAGATTCCAATGATTTAATCTTACTCTTCAGAGATGTATCATTGCTTGTGGACTTCTTAACTTCTTTGAAGTTCTTTATTGTCAACCATTTGTACTGATCATGCAATTCATGATATGCATTTTCAATTCATAAACTTCAATATCAGAGTTAGAATAATATACCTCATTGTCTCCTGATTCAGCCATGAAGCAAATGTTGTTGATTTCTTCTGGTTCTTCTTCTTCAAAGTTTTCAAAATCCACATCTTACTAGGCTGCAATCATCGCTTGTTTTTTAGATTTTCTGTTCTCTAACTTAACCTTTTCAAGAAGAGGACATTCTAGTCTTGTGTGTCCAGACTTCTTACAGTGATAGCATATGATTTGGTTGTTTTGTGTATGGCTATTGTTGCTGCTCCCTTTTGATATGAACCTGTTGTTTCTAGCTTTCTTGCTTCCTTCTCATTTCTTTATTAGTTTCTTTTTATAGAAGCGGGCATATTTTCTGATCATAAAGTTGAACTCGTCATCTCCATCTATTTGATACTCAGTGTCACTTTCATCACCATTTGATTCGTCAGTTGCTTTAAATTTCATTCCTTTTCTGTAGGAAGATCCTTCATCTCACCTAAGCCTGATTTCATGGATCATTAGATTTTCTCATAACTAGTGGAGTGAAATAGTGTGTAGATCCTTTTCCCTTTTTATAGTTGTGACCATAGGTCTACATTTCTTTGGTATTGACCTCAGAATCTTCATCACGAGCTCATCATTGGGATATATGTTTCCTAAATTCTTTAGGGAAGTGATGATGTTGTTAAAACATTCGAAGAATTCGTCTATGGTCTCTCCCTGTTTCATGCCAATAGTTTCGTATTGATGCACTAAAAGACTTATTCTATGCTTCTTTACCTTATTTGTTCCTTTAAACGTGACTTGAAATTTGTCCCACGTTTCTTTTGTTGTAAAGAAGTATGATATCTTTTCATATTCTTTTAGAGATAACGCACCTATCAGGTGATGTTTTACCTTAACGTTTAATTATATGTTTATCCTCTTAGCATCAGTCCATACTTCTACGTTATTAGAAGTGGGAATTATAGCACCAACTTTAATTGCCTGCCACACTTCGATATCTACAGATTGGAGATATGTGGTCATTCTCTCTTTCCAGTAAGAGTAGTTGTTTCCATTAAAATAAGGAGGTTTTGAGACTAATTGTCCTTTAAAACTTCTCAAAGTGTTTACCATGATCTATCATGTGCTATAAAACACAAAAAGGTGAAACTGACTTTGATACCAAATGATAAAGCAAACACACACAAGTGGGGGGTGAATTGTGTGTATAAAAATTTTTCGCAAGTTACTGAAGTGGGCAGATCTGGAGCTGCAAAGAAGACAGCACCTTCAGTTCGTATAATAAACATATCCTATTTAAATAAAGACAGTAGGAGCTTATCAAATGATAAAGTCTTTTTAAACGATGGGAGCTTGTTAGACAATAGGAGCCTTTTGTGGGATAGGATCCTGCTTAAATGAAAGAAGCCTACTGAATGATAAATTCTGTTGAAACAATTTAAAAATAGAAGGCACCTATTAAAACTGAAAGGAACCTTTTGCAAGTTGAAAACAGAAGGAGCCTCTTATAAAAGTGAAGGGGGCTCTTGTTAAAAACAACACACACACACACACAATATAATGCAGAAATTTAAAAGTTAAAGAGAGAGAGAAGAAAGACACAGTCAATTTATACTGTTCCACTTACAACCCAAGCCTACGTCTAATGTCAAGGTATCCAACTTGAGTGTTTCACTATAAAAACCAAGTATTAAATTTGACGAGCCTCTCGAAGCTCACAATAACATATTTTTCAAGGTTCTCCAACATTTTAAACTGGAAGTGTATAACAAGCTTCTGAAAAGCTCACAGAAAAAATAACAAATTCTCTCTTAATAGAGTGGTTTCACTTTCTAAAGCACAATATTAATGATATGATTCTTAAGAGTATAGATGTTGCTCAAAATGTTTCAGCAGTCTGAATATGTTCATTCTTGCTTCATAAGTTCTGTTGCACTTCCTTAAATAGTCAATTTCTTCAACTAGTCGTTGCTTCACTCGCAACTTTAGTCAACTATACAGATTTAAATCTGAATAACTTTGATGTCATCTTTGTCAAAAATGTTCTAGTAGTCACAAAACTAACATATGACCTTCATAATTAGTAAGATCCTTTTGGATAAACCACTTCTAATAAGGTAAGTTCAAAATGAAGGTTCCTACATGAGGAAAAAATATTTATTATGATTTTATTTTCTTTTAAGAATAAGACTGTTAATTGTACAAGAAAATAAATCCAATTTGAATTTTGAAATATTATATAGTTATCATCAAAATTGTTAAATATAAACCTTAAGCTAACATATACCATTATATTATATTACTCAGCTTATATCAATATTTATTTTTTTGTAAGAATCATATATCATTATATTACAAATTTCACGTTAAAACTATTTAAAAATTTTATGACACCATATAAGATTGTCAAATCATATAATTTAAAAGATAAAAATAAAAAGTATAATTCTATGTTATTAATTAATTTTGAGTTTACAATTTCATAAATTATTGAAATGACTTGACATTTTCAGTTAAATTTATTTTTACAATTAGAATTATTGTCAATAATATTAAATTTGATTTTTCTCAACTATGATGTTTAGCCACCAAAAGATCAAGTCAAAGTTAGTAAATTCATAATTATAAATAACATAGTGATTTTTTTATTTAAACTTTTGGTGAAGATTTAAAAAGTTCATTGCCAAAAGTCTTGCTTTTTGTAATGATTTACAAAGTGATGAAAATGCTAAACCGTCGTAAAAGGACGAACCTTTCATGACAATTCCCTTAAAGTGTCACCAAAGACATGCATTTAGTGAAAATTTTGTACAACATCGCAAAAAGGTAAGCTTTTGGCAAGGTTATTCAAAATACTCACCAAAACCTGACTTTTAGCAACGTTTTGAAATTATTGCCAAAAAAAGTGTAGCCAGAGGCCATCTGTGTTGTAGTATGAAGAATTTCACAATACACTCAACTTTTAAGATCATTGTTTTGAAAACTGGAATAGTGCAGCCAGTTAATATTAAATCTCTTTATTTTTTGTTCCTATAAGAAATGTCAATGTTTCAATTTGACTTTTAAGAATATTACATCTAATATGTGAAAGAAAAGCAACGTTTTAATAATTATGATGCCCCTCTCTCTTCCTTTTCTTCTTTCTTCTTTTTGGTTTTTGATTTGTTGATGCAACGACTTGAAATTGTATATACTTGAAAATTCCTTACGAAATGATTCTGCCATCAAAACACAATTTGGACATGTTTTTATACATAAAAGTATATGTATGGAAGCTCACTAAGTTTTAATATAATCATTACATTTCTTTCAAATCAAGTAAGGCTTAATTAATTGAATTCATTTAGTTGCTGCGTTAAATTAATTTTTAGGAAATATCATAGGCATAGACATAATAAATTTGATTAACCATATTAGTAAGAGTTTATCTTTTTATTTTGAATGAAGTTTTGTCCTCTCCTATTATTAAAGATCATACAAAAAAATTATGTTCGAGTCACATCAAGTTATAAACTAGGTCAAATCATTATAAAATTTAAGAAATATCTCCCAATTCTCTACTTTAGCTTGAATTATCTAACATCAAATCAAGAATCACTCCTTACTATACATGCCTCTAAGGGCATTAAGTTATGTGAATATTTGTCACATCCAAGTTATACCTGAATTTTTTTTGTAGGCAACAACTTTGTCAAGATAACTATTGAGTTATTGACTGTGACTATCTTGTATATAGAAAATAACTTATCTTCAATTAACATCAATATGCTTAGATCTCTCATTAATAATCAGGATTTTTTGTTAAACTCAATACGCCCTAACTATCTGTTACACCCAAATACCCCCTGGAAGAATATATGGATGCCACACAAAACAGTACAAACAAACCAAAGCATTCGAAATCTTCCTTAAAAACCAATTCGAGCAAACATACATTGTATTGCATTACAAGATGGATTACAAACAAAATACATTATACACAATGAACTTATCACAAACATGTCTTAAAATCCAATCCATCCTTTATTATATTTATTACAAACCTTCCAACATATTCAAACTGTTTCAATTATCAGATGCAACTTAAAAACAAACTCAAATATACATTTTGTCAAAATAAAACTTAATCTCCTTTAGCCACTGCAGTTATCCTTGTCCCAATCTTTATACCCTTATATCTGAACCTACACAAAGCAAATCCACCGTGCTAAGCATATAACTTAGTGAGGAAAACTAAACATGATTGACCCTGACAGCCATATGATAATGACATATACAAATCAGATCACATATAAAAGTGCATTCCAAATAATAAGTATCTCAGAACAGAATATGCCAAAACTGGATATATTGGCTTCAAAGCAAATCTTACAATTATCAAAACAAAATATCATGATATCAAAACAAAACTTGTCTGTGTCAAAACTGTATCTGAATAAGTCAAAACAAAACTTAATTATTTCAGAACATTGCTAAATTATAACCGAATTGTACATGTAATAGAGTACAAAACAAATTAACTTACTAATCCTTTTTACAAAAGTGGGTAAACAGACCAAACAGGAGATACCTAGTGGTATCACAGAACAGGAGAGACTTATGTCTCAACGCCGAAGTGTCCTTATTTGGAGACACCGGGGTGTCAATATCAGGAGAGACTTATGCCTTAGATACTGAAGTGTCATAATCAGGAGACATCAAAGTGTCGACACCTTAAATGTGTCTAGGAGCAACTGCAGACCCTTCTATGCATGCCTATTTACTCACGACTATGACTTGATAGTTTTTAAAACAATCTATTTTAGACTTTAGAATTTTTATGCAAACCTTATAAATACAAACATGTGCAATTTTGCATCAATAGAAATGTTGAGTCATCAAAAATTATGCATATACACACAATTAGCAAGCACTTCCAATACAATCCTAACTATAAAACTCCTTGGACAACTGATGGTCTGGTATTGTCACATTATTATTACAGAAAATCCCAATTGACAATCATTAATATCTAATTCATAACACATAAGCCTTAAGAGCTCATTCATTCATGATCACACCAAGCAATTCAACATTATGCTCATCATTAATAAACCATATATCTTTTTATATTGTCAACTACATTTATAAACCATAACTTGAAGGAAATCACTTGTTATTATAGAAATCATGTAATATGTAAGAATACACAAGAAGGGGGGTTGAATTGTGATAAATAGTCTAAGATTGAAATCTTTAAAAACTTCTTGATTTTCTTAAAAGATTCAGACAATTTACAAAACAACGCACTTAATTCGTTTGAGTAATGCAATAGCGGAAATAGTATCTATTCTTCTAACAACATGAAATTAAAGAGATAAGGGTTAAAGAATATGACATCGCGATTTATACCGGTTCACCCTTAACCTTAGGGTTACGTCCAGTCCTCAGAGTATATATGAGATTTCATTATCTCTTTCAACTTTTACAAAAATTATTTAACGCTTCCAAAACCTCTTCAGGTCTCTTTGACAAAGTATTCTTTATCTTCTATCTTAGCTTCTTTAGGCTGTAGCCTTCCCTTTCACTAGAAAGATTATGAGTTTTCAAAACTCACGTTACAGGTCGACTTGATCTCTCTTCTTTCTTCTTTTCACTCAAGCTATTTTTTACAGTATCATAAGTAAAGAATTGAGAGTTGAAGGTTCAAAGTTGTAAGGTTGTGTCTTGTGTCTTGTGTATATTGTGTTTTTTGTCGTTATTATTTTTTATTACTATAAGTGATATTTATAGTCTAAATCTCTAACGGTCTTCTTGAAAACTGCTTGTAGAATCTTCAGAGATCAGTTGTTCGTTGAGTCCTGTAACCAACTCCAACTAACTAACTAATTGACATTGTAAGTTGTTCTTCAATTATAACGTATTGATTTGTTTTGTATAATTTGTCTTATTTCTTTGCTTCGTCTGATGTCTTCGCTTCATATAATGACTTTGCTTCGTCTGATGACTTCGCCTCATCTAATGACTTCGCTTCGTCTAATGAATTCACTTCGTTTGATGACTTCGTTTCGTCCCATGACTTCGTTTGAATATCATCTTGAATTGATGATTTGTGCCTCTTACATTTATCTGCACACTTAACAAACTCATCAAAACAGTTCATACACTCTTCTATTATTATTATTATTTGACATTCATCAAAATCAACAGAAGAAGTGAAGTCTCCTTGACTTAACAATCTCCCCCTTTTTGATGATAACAAATAATCATAATATTAGAAGATAAACGAGAGGATATTCAGACGAATAATTTTTAGACAAAATTTATTTATTTAGACGAATAATGCAAGATATACAATACATAAAAAATAAGCTAAAATAAAATCTCCAAAATAAAATCTCCTCCTTCTCCTTTGCTTTCTACTATTCTCCCCCTATTTGTTATTAATCAAAAAAATCATTTTAGATGCTTCAATATTTCAGAGAACATATGTTTGATATCAGTGTGGATCGTCTTGAGGTCTTCTTCTATAGTCATACGTAGAAATGCTACTTACTCATGAAGATCACCCACTAAGTCACTTAGTTCATCAACCTTAGTATCAATTTCTTGAATATGCTTAGCTAAGGCTTCATGCTCTTCCTTCTGCTTTTGACTAGCTTCAGTCCATGTGATGAAATTCTTCAAGCAATCCAAATTATCGGTAGAGTCTTGTAGCTTTTCACTTCATTGATGAAGATACTCAGAGACAGAGGGTTTTCTAATTGAATCGTTTAATTCGATAATTTCAATGGAGGATAATTGAAAAAATTGTGTTTATGGGGGAATATCAAGATCATCAGGGTAGGGTAGTTTCAAAATGGGTTTTCCTAGAAGGTGTAGGATATCTTTGATAGAAGAAATGAAACCTATGGGTTTAAAGTGAACAAGTAAGTGCAAAAAGGTTTCTAAATAGAAATTGATACCTTCAATTGTAATCTTTTTGTATCTTCCTTCCAATATTTTCCCAGCTACCTTGAAACTTTCATCTACGATTGATGTGCCAAAGTTACTTCCTGATGGTCTTTAAATGTGATGAGAAATATAGATGCCTATAGGTTGAGCTGTACGACATTCATCATCTATATTTTTTATTGCCACTCGAATTTCTTCTTCCTTGAGACCATCTTGTTGCTTCTCAGGGAATTTCTTCTTCTTGCCATTATCTTTGTTGTCTACCAGTGTTGGATGTCTAGGTTGTACATCCGGTACAATCTTTATCGTTGTTCTGCTTGTGACTAGATAGATTGTGTAAGGATTTTGTCATCTTCAATGGATATGGTTCTACCTTTTCAACTCACAGAATACCATACAATCTTCTGTCTTTAGGGCTAAGAAGATGTATCGTATGATAGTTATAGTTACAGGTTTAACTTGAACCTTAACTTTCTGTTTAGGAGATTCTCTAATGATAATCGAACCTCTGTTTCGATCAGGTATTGATTTTTCTATAATCTTCATCTTCAAATCTTCTTTATTCATTAGTTGAGGAAGGTTGTAGATTGGTTACTGCTTTTCAACCTTTCTTTTCTGAATCATCTTCATCTTCCTTTGTTCTTCTGCTAACTTGGAAGAGAGTTATCGAGACTTATTCTGCTCAAATACAAACTTCCTTTTTATCTCTGTCTCTCCAAATAGTTGTTCTGATTGAGTCTGAGGGATAAAGACAATTGCTTTACCAAACTGCTGTTTTTGTTCTGTTACACTTTCAGAAACTTGACCAAGAGTTAGAATTTTTTGCTTGTTCTGCAATCTTGGTGACCTTCTAGACTTCTCAGGTCTTTTTGATTGAAGTGTCTCAGCCTTCCTCTTTAAAGGCACTTTGTGAGTTGGTTATTGGACCTTTACACTTTCCTTCCTTTCAGGAATTGTCTTAGCTTGAATTGACTTATAAGATCATTGTTCAACTTTTGTCAGCTCAGTTGAGATTCTTCTAGTTGATTAAGGTTTTGCTTGCATACCAGATGAAACATCTTCTTTTCTACTTCTTCTAATTGAAAGTTGTGCTTTCGATACGACATCTTTATTCGATTCATCTTCAGTCTTAATCCCCATTCTGTGAATAGTAGAGGTATTGATAACGCTCTTAATATTCAACTTTACTCTATTTCCTTTATCAAGTAGGATTCCATATTCTTTGAATAATCTTGTCAACGGCATACCATAAGGTAATGAACCACTCTTCAGATGATACTCCTCCCGAGTCCTCATCATGTAAGTCAGAATCAAGAACAGAAGATTAATAGGTTTATCTGTGAGTAAATAAAATAGACATTGTTCATCACTCATCATCACAAAATCCTTCGATCCCATTCTTGGTAAAATACAGTGAAGAAGAATTGAATGAAGAACCCTAGCCTTCGGAATTAGTTTTGAAGACTTCTTGACTCCTGGATAACTCGATCCATATAGTTGTTGGTCAATGTTATTTTCATTTAAATGACTTAGAGCAATCCACTTTGTATTATTGAACAACTTTGCTCCTTCATTTGGACATTCAGTAATCCTTACAACAGAATCTTGTGACACAATCACCGACAATCTGTCTACCACAGATACCAAGGTGTTATCTACCACCTTTGCATTTTTCCAGAACTTATATACTTCATTTGGATACACCAGTTCTCGTATATTGAAGAAAATTTCCCATCTAGCTACTTTAATCTCAGGTTCGATATCCATTCGATCTTCCTTGAGGGCATTGAAATCAATAAGTCTCCCATAAGTAAGAGATTTTGACATTCTTGTAATCTGCAATGTATAAACACTAAACACAGAAATGTATTTCACTTAAAGAAGCGAGGTTAGTATATAGAAATGATTAAAAAAGATAAGAATGAAAAAGATTTGATGTAAAGAACAAAGGATTGAATCGCCTTTGTTGAGAGCACTTTAAGGCAAGTCAGTTAAAAAGAAAATTTTAGAATGTAGAGCGTTGAGATTTTGAGAGATATCTTTTTATAAACACTCCTACACAAAGTTGTCATTAATGACGTCTGTGACTGATTCATAGATACTCATTAATTGATACTACCGAGTAAAAATTACCGTTATTATTCCTTACGACGTTTCTGCTTCAATACGACATATCATCTGGGTTATGGAGTTTCAGACGAATGATCATTTAACATAACCATGTTCAAACTTTGTCTTATATCCTTGAATCTGTCTTCACTTAAGGGTTTAGTGAAGATATCTGCTTATTGTTGATTCGTTTCAACAAATTGTAGATTGATAGTTCCTCTCTGTACATAGTCTCTTATAAAATGATGTACATAGTCTCTTATAAAATGATGTCTAACTTCAATATGCTTTTCCCTTGAGTGTTGTATTGGTTTCTTTGAGAGATTGATAGAACTTGTGTTGTCACAGCAGATTGGAATTTGATCTTCTTCATTAGTTGTGAACAACAGCTTGCAGCTAACATGTATTCAGCTTCTGCAGTAGATAGAGCAATTGAACTTTGTCTCTTGCTTGACCAAGAAATTAGATTATGACCAAGAAAGTGACAACCTCCACTTGTACTCTTTCTATCAATCCTATCTCCAGCATAATCAGCATCACAGTAGCCAATTAACCTGAAATCGTTACCTTTCTCATACATTAGGAAAAGATCAGTAGAACTTGCCAAGTATCTCAATATTCTTTTAACAACAATATAATGATATTCTCTAGGATCTGCTTGAAATCTTGCACACAAACAAACACTAAAAATTATATCAGGTCTTCTTGTAGTTAGGTAAAGTAAATAACCAATAATTCCTCTAACAAGAGTTTGATTAATCTTCTTACCATCTTCATCTTTAGATAAGACACGATTGAGGGATGCATAGGAGTTGACATTGGTTGAACATTTTCCATTTTATATTTGACTAACAGTTCTTTGATATACTTTTGTTGATGAATAAATATTTTTTCTTCATTCTATCCAATATGCAAACCAAGAAAGAACTTTAATTCTCCCATCACACTCATTTCAAATTCACTTTTCATAAGAGTGTCAAAATTTGAACATAACTTCTTAGAAGTTACACCAAAAATGATATCATCTACATATATTTGCACAACAATAAAATCATTTTTAATACATTTCCGAAATAAAGTTTTATCAACTTGTCCTCTAATAAAATCATTCTTAATCAAAAAAGAACTAAGACGATCATACCAAGCATGAGGTGCTTGTTTCAACCCATACAAAGCTTTATGAAGTTTATACATATAATCTGGTTTATCAATGTCTTCAAAACCAGGGCGTTGTTTTACATAAACTTTTTCATCTATAAAAACCAAAAGCACTTTTCATATCCATTTGAAACAATTTTATATCATGAAAAACAACATATGGAAGTAAGACCTAATAGCTTCTAATATAGCTACAAGAGCATATGTTTCATTGTAGTCTATTACTTCTTATTGATTATAGCCTTGGACTACTAATCTAGCTTTGTTACGGGATACCTTTCCTGATACGTCTAGTTTATTCTTGAATACTCATCTAATTCTTATGATAGATTTATTGGACGATTTAAGGACTAGAGACTAGACTTTATACCTAGTAAATTGATTTAACTCCTCTTGCATAGCTAAAACTCAAGCTTCATCTTGAAGAGCTTCACCTATTTTCTTAGGTTCTAATTCAGAAATAAAAGCTACATTTGTAACATCCCGTTTCCATATAACAGGTTGGATCATGGAAACGGGTACACGAGAGATCAATCGGAGAAAATAGGAA
>JAOQMS010043846.1:0-11179 GCA_027563885.1 Erythroxylum longipes | reverse complement strand
ATCTTCATTCTATTGCCCAGATTAACATGTCACCACAAAATCCACCATAACTCAATCATTACTTATCCGATTAATCCAATCTTGTGTCTAAATTGTAGTTCACAAAAATTTCTATAACTTTGCTTCTTTCCTAGAAACCCAATTCCCAGCCAATTCACCCAGAAAATGTCTTCATATTTCCTGTTCCAGTTTTATCTGATAAAAACCAGATTGCCCAAAACTTTTCCAATAACTACCAGACCCTATTCCGATCACTTTCAGTTCATTCCTCCATAATTATTGGTATTAGAGCCCATATTTAGGACGTGTCTTTGATCACTAACCATGTTTGGACTGAGCCCAAACGATCTGGAGAAGCTCTTTGCAAAGTTGGATGAGATGACTGTCAAAATCGACAAGTTTGATGCGTTTTGGAAGGAGATCCAGGCTGCCAAGGCTAAGGAGGCAGCATATGCAACCTGGGGAACGTGTAATGCACCTGGTGAGACATCTCAAGCCAACCCATCCGTAGAAGAAGAGTTTGGTGATGAGGTAAATGATTCTTGTGCTCCTGAACGTGATGATAGCATTAGAATTGGTGGTTTGGCCCCAAAAGGAAGAGGGAGAGGCTCTCATTTTGCTGCTGGCCATATGGTCCCTATTAGGAATGTGTTTCCACCTAGAAATGATAGGAATGAGGATCTAAACATTAAGATAGACATTCCTGAATTTTTGGGTAAACTTGATGCCGATGTGTTTAGTGAATCGTTGTACACCGTTGAACGCATTTTTAAATTGAAAGAGGTTCCGGAGGAGAAGAAAGTCAGGTTGGTGGCTATGAAATTCAAAGGGTATGCTGCCCTTTGGTGGGATAACTTGCAAAAGAAAAGGCTTAGAGGTGGGCTACCTAGAATTACTACATAGGATAGGATGAAAATTGAGTTAGAAGAGACATTTGTGCCTCCTCAACATAGGCAGCAAACGTTAGATAAGATGTTTGGGTTGAAGCAAAATAGAAGGCAAGTTGAAGACTATGTGATGGAGTTCAAACAATTCCTTTTGAAGTGTGGATTGGAAGAAAGTGAAGAGGTAGTTATCACACGGTTTGTTAGGGGACTTGACATTGACTTGCAAAACTTTGTGAAGACTTATCCTTTTGACACTTTGAGTGAAGCCAAAAGACTTGCCTTTAGGGGTGAGATTAACTTGAAATCTACCAAGACAACACTACCCAAACCTAGCCATAACTTTCCCTAAAGAATCAGCCCACTTACACCACCAATAAAGCCAAATTTTCCTACACCACAAACAACTCCATAAAGAGCCTCACTTTCCCAACCGAAGCCACCATCCACCATTTCTCCAAAACAATTCACTCCTAAACTCTATACTCTAAAAACTCCTAAAACTCCACCAGTCCCTAAAACCAAGTTAAGATGCTTTAAGTGTCAAGGCTATGGTCATTTTAGTGTCGAATGCCCCAATCGAGCTATCATGACCATTCAAGAGATGGAGATCAAGAGGTGGAATTGGAGATGGAAATGAACTTTTTAGGAATTTCAAGAGGGGGCTGAGAGTCAAGAGTTAGTGGTCGAATATGCAAACAATGAGGAGGTACAGGCTGAAATGTTAGTGTTGTGTAGATTGTTGAATAGTGAGAATGGTGGAGAAGATTGGAGAAGAAAATCACTTTTTTACACCACTTGCATAACCGGTGGAAAGAAGTGTAAAGTTGTAGTTGATAGTGGAGCGTGTGAAAATGTAGTTTCAAATGAGATGGTTGATAAGTTGAAACTCAAGATCGAGCCTATTCCAAACCCCTACAAGCTTACTTGGTTGGATAAGAAGCATGAGATTTGGGTTAGTAGAAGATGCTTGGTACCGTTTGCAATTGGTGGCTATAAGGATGAAGCTTGGTGCCATGTAATTCCCATGAGTGCATGTCACTTGCTCTTGGGAAGGCCTTGGCTATTTAACCGTGATGTTAGCCATCAAGGTAGAGCAAATACATACACATTAGACCACATGGGCAGGAGGTTTATTCTAACTCCATTGAAACCGGTTGCACCTACAAGGGTTGAAAATGAACAAGTTTTGTTGAATGTTGAAGAAAGGGAAGCAATTAGGGAGGAATTGCCAAGTTTTGATCCGATTGGGGTGGAAGGTGACAAGAGGCCGAGAGCTCCCATTCCACAAGTTATCCAAGAGTTGATTGAGTTGTATCCAACTGTGTTCCCAAAAGAACTTCCTAAGGGGGTGCCCCCTTTGAGGACCATACAACATTAAATCAATTTTGTTCCGGGAGCTATTATTCCACATAAACAATCCTACTAGATGAGTCTAAAAGAGGGTGAAGCATTGAGAGCTGTTGTTGATGACTTGCTTGGCCGAGAGTTTATAAGGCCATCTACATCTCCTTGTGTAGTTTCGGGCTTTGTTGTACCAAAGAAAAATGGGAAGTGGCGGATGGTTATTGACTCACGGGCAGTGAACAAGATTACGGTTAAGTATAGGTACCCCATTCCTAGACTTGACGATATGTTAGATCATCTACATGGAGCAACAATCTTTACTAGACTTGACCTTGCCAATGGATTTCATCAAATCCGTGTGAGAGAGGGAGATGAGTGGAAAACAACTTTCAAAACAAAGGAGGGACTTTATGAGTGGCTTGTCATTCCAATGGGGATGTCAAATTCTCCATCCACTTTTATGAGGCTTATGAATGAGGTACTTAAACCTTTCCTTCACAAATTTGTTGAAGTGTACTTTGATAATATTCTAATCTTTTCCAAATCTTTAGATGAACATGTGCTGCATTTGAAATGTGTCTTTGACATCTTAGCTAGAGAGTCCTTGTATGCCAATGTTGAAAAGTGCCATTTTTGTGATCATTCTTTGACTTTCCTAGGATTTGTCATTAGCCAAGATGGTATTAGTATGGATCCCTCAAAGGTCCAAACTATTCTAGATTGGCCGGTCCCAACTAGCCTTTTCCAAGTTAGAAGGTTTCATGGTTTTTGTTCATTCTATCGGAGATTCATTAGGAACTTTAGTACAATCACTGCTCCTATAACTGAATGCATGAAAAAAGGTGATTTTAAGTGGACAAATCAGGCCATTATTGCATTCAACACTTTGAAAAATTTGATCACAAAGGCACCTGTTTTAAAGCTAGTTGATTTTAGTGCACCATATGAACTTGAGTGTGATGCAATTGGGGTAGGAATAGGGGCTGTTTTAAGCCAAGAGGGTAGACCAATTGCATTCTTTAGTGAAAAACTCAATGAAGCAAGAAAAAGATACACAACTTATGATAAAGAGTTTTATGCAATTGTTAGGGCCGTTAGACATTTCCGGCCTTATTTATTAGCCAACCCTTTCATTCTTTTCACTAATCATGACTCACTAAAATATGTTTAAAGTTAAGCCAACCTAAGTCAAAAACATGCTACTTGGGTTGAATTCATTCAATCTTTTGACTTTGTCATTAAGTATAAAAAAGGGACCACAAATGTTGTTGCTGATTCTTTGTCAAGAAAATTCCTTTTGTTGAGTTCAATGCATGCACATGTTGTAGGTTTTGATGATATTAGGGGGATGTATAAGAGTGATAAATATTTTGGTGAGATTTTTGCTAGGACAAATGAGAATAATGGTGCATTTAGGGACTTTGTTTTGCATAATGGTTACTTATTCAAAAATGACTCTTGTTGTGTTCCAAATTGTTCTTTAAGGGAGGCAATTTTGAGAGAAGTCCATGGGGGTGGACTTGCTGGCCATCTTGGGAGAGAGAAAACCTATGAACTTGTCCATTCCAACTTCCATTAGCCGGGGATGTTCAGAGAGGTAGCTAGGCTTGTGAGTGGTTGCAACACATGTAGTAGATCAAAAATGACATCCCAAGCCCACGACCCATACACACCTTTGCCTACACCAAACAAACCTTGGGAGGATGTGAGCATGGATTTTGTGTTAGGTTTACCTAGGACTCGAAGAGGGTTTGATAGCATCATGGTTGTTGTTGACCGGTTCTCTAAAATGGCACATTTCATTCCTTGTGCTAAATCTAATGATGCTCAACATGTGATGGATTTGTATTTCCATAATTTTGTTAAATTACATGGCATTCCAAGAAGTATTGTGAGTGATAGAGATGTGAAGTTTGTGAGCCACTTTTGGAGAGTTTTATGGGCTAGATTAGGTACAAAACTTAAATTTAGCACTACTTTTCACCCACAAACTGATGGCCAGACCGAAGTAGTAAATAGGTCACTTGGGGGGATTTTGAGAAGTTTGTTGAGCGGGAAAACTAAGAATTGGGATGCCATGTTGCCACAAGCAGAATTTGCTTACAATTGTTCCAAATCAAGGTCACAGAATTCTCCCCTTTTCAGATTGTTTATGGAGCTAATCCATTAAATCCTATTTCACTAATTCCATTTGTGCAAGATAAGCCTTTTCAAAGCATTATTGCAGAGAAAAGAGCCCAAGAAATTGTCAAGTTACATGAGCAGGTCCAAGAGAACATAAGGAAGCATAATGAAGCTTACATGAGGCACGCAAAGAAAAAGAAACCGGTGGAGTTCAAAGAAGGTGATCTAGTGTGGGCTTACTTGGGAAAAGAGAGGTTTGCAAAGTCAAAAAAGTCCAAGTTAAGTGACCGGGCTGATGGTCCATTCAAAGTGCTTAAAAAGATTAACAACAATGCCTATAAGATTGAGTTATCGAATCATTACCCAATGTCCAACAGTTTCTATGTAAGTGATCTAAAACTTTATGTGGAGGAAATTATGATTGACTCTAATTCAAGTAATGAGGCCGGTTCTCGAGAGGGAGAGGATGATGGAGGGCCATCCAAGCTTGCAATTGAAGATATGGAAGCCATGGGGCTTGGAGATGAGGTCCAAAAAGTGTCAGTTGAAGTCTTGGAGGAAGAAGAAGTTAGGCTGCACTTGTTCTTAAAGTTCCAGGTGATGTTGAGCCCATTTGGTGATTTTAAAGCTTGTGTTTTTGCACCTAATCATAATGAGTTGTTCGAAGCCTCGGAGCAGTAGATTTTCTCACATTTAAATTGGGCTTACTTTGGTCTTATTTAACTAGTATTTGGTTTGATATAAAGACTTGTTTTATTTCCTGTTTTATCTTGGCCCGGATTTGTTATTTGGGCTCGATTTAATGACTTGTTTGGTTTGTTTTATTTTATCTATTTTGCAAGAATTTTATTATAGGTTTTATTTCTGTTTTAATGAGCTAAAAAAAATACAAAATAGGAAAGGTGAGGAGCTGACTTTGTGACTACCCATTTGCTTCCTATTTCAACTCATTTGTTTCCTATTCAATATTATTCAGAAAAATATAAGGAAAAGTCGAGATTTTCTCTCAATCTTTTGGCAAGGAATTGTCTGGGTTTTGATTGTTTTTTTTTCCAAAGAACAATCATTGGGTTTGATTATTTTCCGAAAATAATCAAAAGGGCTTGTTTGTTTGGCGAAAACATTCAATCGTTTGTGTGTTGTGCGATTTCCAGAATTCTGTCCGAGATCTAATTTCGTTTTCCAGATTCTGTTTCCTGTGTTCTTCAAATCAAAAATTTTCCTTCTTCAAGTTTTTTCCTCACATCTGAAATTAAAAATCTCCAGAAGACATCTTCACCCAATTCGAACCCCAGCCTCCTCAAAATTCCCGTTTTCATCATCTATCTTCATTCTATCGCCCAGATTAACATGTCACAACAAAATCCACCATAACTCAATCATTACTTATCCGATTAATCCGATTCTTGTGTCTAAATTGTAGTTCACAAAAATTTATACAACTTTTCTTCTTTCCTAGAAACCCAATTCCCAGCCAATTCACCCAGAAAACGTCTTCATATTTCCTGTTCCAGTTTTATCTGATAAAAACCAGATTGCCCAAAAATTTTCCAATAACCACCAAACTCTATTCCAATCACTTTTAGTTCATTCCTCCATCACTCATGAGTCTAGAAATCAGTGGTAGAGGATGGCTCAATCACATCACAGCCCCTCCTCCACCGCAAGACGATCCGACATATCAAAAATGGGTACAGACAGATTCCAACGTGATAACATGGATCATCGAAAATATTGATTCAGACCTGGTGACTCAATACATAGATTATCCAACATAAAGAGAATTGTGGAGAGGCATAGAGGCAACTTATAGCAGCGGTAGGGATTCCCTACAAATATTTGATCTTCCAGTGAAAGCAAACAGCCTGAAGCAGGGTCAACAGTCATTGGAAAAATTTTACAGTCACTTGCAAGCAGTGTGGAAGGAAATTGATAGGAGAATGCCAAATCCCATGAGATGCTCAGAAGATATGACCATATACAATCAACTGCAACAACAAACCCAACTTTATCAATTTTTAGCCGGGATAAATGATGTCTTTGACGTCGATAGAAGGGATCTCCTTAAACAGGAGCCCCTTCCAACAGTTGAAGCCGCGTACGCAACGATAAGAAGGGAAGCAGCCAGACGCGGAATTATGAAGGTCGATGAACAGCCGTCATCGGGAGAAATTCCCTCCGACATAGGGAGTGGATTGGCGGCTAAATCCTGGTCAGAATCGGCCAAGCCTATGGCGCGATCATCATTCCGACGCGAGGAGGTGGATAAGTCTCACCTAAAATGCACCCATTGCGGAGGAGCGAAGCACACCAAGGATGGATGCTTCAAGTTGATAGGATATCCGGAGTGGTGGCCGGACAGCAAGAAGAGGGGGACGAAAGGCACTGTTGTCGCTGCAATGATGGCCAATCCGGAGACCGCCAGCATCGAAGAGGACAGCCAGCAGACCGGTTTTGTCGCGGTATCAACAGCCTCCGCTCAAAGCTTCTCAACAGCAGCCGCGAAGTATGAAGAAGGAAGTCCAAATCGTGGAGGTAAAGGGTTTAGGGGTTTTAAATTGCCCCCAAGCTCCTTGATTTTAAACCCTATCATTTTTATAATAGAGTTTTTAATTGTGACGAATTTGACCCAGAAGAGTGTGGAATTACTCAATTGAGTTTTGGTAGCTCTGGAAATGTGTAAAGCAGCCCTGCAAGTTCTGGAAATTCCATAATCAGTCTCCGAAAGTCAAAAAAATTCTAGAAAAACCCCCAGAAGTCAAGAAAAAGTCGTCCAAGCTCCTAAAATTTCCCAAAACTCCAAAATAACCCCACAACATGCCTAGTTCAAGAAAAAGAAAGTCGGTCACTTTTTGACTGTGGGGCCGCCGACACCATGTCATATGACCCCTTAGATTTCCACTCACCCACAAACCCCGAAAATCCTACGTCCAAACCGCAAATGGAGGACAATCACCAGTCAAAGGAGTGAGGTGTATTACTTTATCCCCGTCCCTTAAACTGTCTAACTGCCTTTATGTCCCGACATTGTCTCATAAATTACTGTCCATTAGCCATGTTACAAAGGAATTAAATTGTACCGTTCTAACGCATCCAACCTTTTGTATCTTACAGGATATTCAGACGGGGAGGATCATTGGGCGTGGCTCAGAGCATGGAGGACTTTACTATGTTGATGAAGTGGACTAATAAGGCACTGCAATGCTAGCTCATGGGACAATGGACTGGCAGGTTTGGCTATGGCACAGACATTTAGGGCATCCGTCATTAGGGTATCTTAAACTTTTATTTCCCCATTTTTCTAGAAATAATGATCATTTCTCCTGTGAAACATGTATTTTGGCCAAAAGTCATAGACAAGTGTTTCACCACAATAATACTAGAAATGATACTCCTTTTTCCCTTACTCACGCAGATGTTTGGGGTCCTGCCCCGGAAACTAGTCATAATGGTTTTTTATATTTCCTTCTATTTGTTGATGATTGTACCTGAATGACCTGGGTATATTTTTTGAAATGAAAGTCTGAAGTATCTGAAAATTTTGTTGCATTTTACAATCTTATCAAAACCCAGTATCAACAACAGATTAAGATACTCAGATCAGATAATAGGGGGGAATATATCAACCATACCATGCAAACCTTTTTCCAAGAAAATGGGTTAGTACATCAAACAACCTGTCCACATACATCACAACAGAACGGGGTTGTGGAACAAAAGAACCGCATCCTTCTGGAAATTACCCGAGCCATCGTGTTTGAGTCCCATGTACCCAAATACTTCTGGCCTGAGGCAGTGGCTACTGCCACATACCTCATCAACCGGTTACCCACAAAAATTCTCCATCTAAAAACACCACTTGCCACCCTATCCCATCATACCAAAATACCACCCGCACTTACCATTCAGCCACGTGTCTTTGGTTGTACGGTGTATGTGCATATTCCCAAAACCAACAGAGCTAAATTTGATCCTTGTGCCGTAAAATGTGTGTTCGTTGGATATTGCGTTCACAAAAAGGGGTATAGATGCTTTGACCCAGTCACCAGTCACATGTATACTACTATGGACTGTGACTTTCTAGAAACTGAGTATTACTTCCAGTCCCAACCCAGTGGTCAGGGGGAGAATCATAGAATAGACCCACTGAGTTAGTTGCTTAGCCCGATTCTACCTGACACTGTCCCAAAAGAGCAAGTAGGCAGAGTCACCGAGTCTACCTCTGAAAACGTTGGACAATCCACTACACCAGAGCTCTCCGTGTCCTCTCCGCCAGATATTCCTGAAGTACCTCAAGTAAGTACCTCCACACCAGATCTAAATTTGAACACTTCCACTGCCGAGTACTCTAATGATTTTGCAGAACCAGTGGAGAGATATGTTCTACCACCCCGGAGCACTCGGGGGGTTCCTCCAAAGAGGTACGAACCAGAATATGAACCACATAGCTCCAGATATCCGGTGGCTAATCTAGTCAGGGGGAGCTTGGCTAAAGCGACGAAGGCTTTCCTAACTACATTGTACTCAGAACAAATACCCAGAATAGTTGAAGAGGCACAGAAAAGCAAAGATTGGAGACAGGTTATGCAAACTGAGATGGAGGCGTTAGAGAAAAATGGCACTTGGGAGAAATGTAAACTACCCAACGGCAAGAGACCAGTAGGCTGCAGGTGGGTCTTCACAACAAAACACAAGGCAGATGGAATGATTGAGCGGTACACGGCGAGACTAGTGGCAAAAGGATATACACAGACCTATGGCATTGACTACTCAGAGACATTCTCTCCGGTAGCCAAGATTGACACGATTCGGGTCTTGTTCTCGGTAGCAGCCAATCATGACTGGCCTTTACACCAGTTTGATGTAAAGAACACCTTTTTGCACGGCAACCTAAAAGAGGAGGTATACATGGAAGCACCTCAAGGGTTTGCGGAGAAGTTTAAAGCTAAGGAAGGGTGTCGACTGCGGAAAGCCTTGTACAGTTTGAAACAATCTCCGAGAGCCTGGTTTGGGAGGTTTTCACTGGCAATGAAGAGATATGGCTATAGACAGAGCAACTCCGATCACACACTATTCTTGAAAAGAAGAGGAGAGCTGGTAACCTGTCTAATCATTTATGTGGATGACATAATCATCATTGGGAACGATAAGGAGGAAATAGCAACACTCAAACAAAGACTCTTCAATGAGTTTGAGATGAAAGATCTGGGAAGGCTGAAATATTTCCTGGGAATCGAAGTTCTGAGATCTAAGAGAGGAATTTTTGTCTCCCAAAGGAAGTATGTACTGGATCTCCTAATTGAGACAGGGCTGATAGACTACAAACCAACAGAAACTCCTATAATGCTAAATCATGGGCTCCAGATTATTGACGAGGCTGAACTTGCTAATAGGGGACAATATCAGAGACTTGTCGAGAAACTCATCTATTTGTCACACACCAGACCTGATATAGCTTATGTAGTTGGGGTGATAAGCCAATTTATGCACAAGCCCCAGGTTAATCACATGGAGGCGGCTCTCAGGGTTGTGAGATACTTGAAACGATCGCCAGGAAGGGGAGTGCTCTTTCAAAAACATGGTCATCTAAAGATTTAGGGATATACCGATGCAGACTGGGCAGGTAATCCCACAGATAGAAGATCGACGTCTGGGTATTTCACTCTGGTTGGAGCCAATCTTGTTACCTGGAAGAGTAAAAAACAGAAAGTGGTGGCCCTTTCAAGTGTTGAAGCTGAATTCCGAGGAGTTGCTCGAGGATTGGCGGAAATACTGTGGCTATGGAAGTTATTGGCCAAAATTGGCTTTCCCACTGAAGAGACCTGTCAGTTAATATGTGACAACAAAGCAGCAATAAGCATCTCTGAGAATCCATTACAACATGATCGCACTAAACATGTGGAGGTGGACATTCATTTTATCAAGGAGAAGCTCGAGGAAGGTATAATAAGCTTGCCATATGTGCGGTCTAAAGATCAGCTGGCAGATATACTGACCAAGCCGGTTCCAACTCAGGTGTTCAGTGAAGCATTAGGCAAGTTGGGTGTTGGGGACCCTACGACCCAACTTGAGGGGGAGTGTGAGAATAGACAACTGCTAAAATAGCAAATAAGGAAAGATTTTTTTCTGTAATTAAGTCGGTTGACTGAGATCCCATAATTCAGCCTTAGAATTTGTAATCGGATCAATCACAATTACTGTGATTGATCCTCTCCACATCTCTGTAACACTATAAGACTGATGTAACAAGGCAAAGGAATAATAATGAAACAAGAAACTAAATATTCTTTGCTAAGATTACTAATAATCAAGATTTTATTTTTAATTTAATTAGAAAGAAACCCTAATCTTTCTATGTAAAGGGAAAGGGTTAAGTATATATGCTGTCAATCCCTCTCAAAAGAATTGAGTTTTATTTTCATTATGGGTATCATTAGAAGTTAAACATTTGAACAGCTTGTAGTTAACATCTTCATCAGAGAAGAAAAGTTCTTAAGGATATCGAATTAGGTTTGCTTTTAACCCATTATTTATTGATTCATATTTTAAATTATTACTGCCAAGCCAACTTTGTTGCTAAGGCAATGAATAACTTCACTCTTGTTCTCAACTTAGATTCTCCATCAAGAAGTGGGGAAGTTTGAGTGTGTTAAAACCATAACTTACTTTGGTGTTTTTCATATGGAGAGAACTAGTAACTACTATTATTTATGCAATGAGTAAATGATAGAATCATTTTACTTATTTAATTCTTGGTGTCTTTAAATGGTAAGAACATGAGAATGGGGTTTAGATGAAAATGGGGAGGCCTTGCTTTTTTGACC
>JAOQMS010043845.1:0-11183 GCA_027563885.1 Erythroxylum longipes | reverse complement strand
TTGGATTATGAAGCAAATGTTGTATTGTGGCTTGAAATGCCATTAAGCCTTTGTAAAACTCTTATTTTTGTTATTAAAGAAATATTTGTTTGGTTTTGCAAAGTATTCGATTTTGGAAATGAGCTTAAGATTTTGAGAGTTTGTTTGTGATTAGGTTCTTATCCATTTTTGTTTTTAGGTTATACAAATGAATGGGGTTGAAAGATTTTAAATTTGCATTTGACTAAGACAAGTAGTTTGGGTTATGGGTTCTATCACAGGGGTTTTCACCGCGGCGTAATTAACCCAAAGTTCTTTATTTTTGTTGGCGTGGTGAGTTTGCCGCGGCAAAAATAAAATTTCGAGTGTGCCGCGGAGAAATTCAATATGTCCACCGCGGCGTAAAATTCCAGAAGGGTTTAGGGGATTTTCCCGCATAAGTTCGCCGCAGCGAAGCCCGCCTTTGCTTCCAAATGATTTTTCTTTCAAATCTCTAACTTCTAATCCCTCCTCCACATTCAAGCTTCACGATCCCAAGTCTGATGTTAGGCTCCAGAAACGGGGCCCAACATTGCTCCTCTATATCAAGCAATATACATATATCACAGTTTTGCACAATTATAAGTGTTTGATAATGCACATGTATGTATATGAAATGTGCACAATGCATGTTCATGAAAATCCTGGGTATCACTCTATTATTCTTGTCACATAAACATTCATATTTCCAAACTCACATAAGTATCATTTATAGTAATTGTTTATACCTCAATAAAACCATTAAAATCGAAATTCATAACTCATTTCATCAATTCAGATTTTTCCTAAAACATACCTTCGAGTCTATTGTTCATGATCAATCTGACCATAAAAATGAAATAATTTGGCAATAATTTCTTCTATAAAATTTTTATACTATCTATTAAGTTTTTAATGGCACTAAGATCATTCAATTCGGTTTAGTACTCTGAAAGTTATACTCCAAACATTTTCGAACTGTTCTTATACTGAAATAGTGCCCTATACTCAAATTCCATCCGGAAATTGAAATTCTTAGAGATAGAACTAAAATTATATTTCTTCATACAATTTGTATCCCTATGTCTCTAGTTTACTCCAAATAAAAAATCATTCCATTTGGATAACTACAGAACAATATATTGTCAAAATACCAAAGCATGTTTTACAAAAATACTCCATTCATCAATTTTCCAGAACTATTCACCATTTTCATCCCAAATTTATCACTCAATCTCTCCCAAATGATTTCAGATGTTTATAATTTTTTGTGGAGATGTATAATAACGTGTTTTGAATTTTTTAGTTCAAATACTATGTCATTTGTAGGTCGGGAGAAGAAGATATGGACAAAAGATCAAAGGATGTTCGAAACAGTCCTCTTAAAAAAAGCTTCAGAGCCACGATTATGCTCCTGCACAATCGTGAGTCTCCAAGTTTTTCTACGAATTCACGATCACGAACGTAACTCGCGAGATTGCTTAGAAAATTCACAATCATGCCTTTTCCTTCTTCCATCCGAATCTACAGCTCTTCTTCTCTTCTTCTTCTTTTCTTTCTTTTAAACCAACTTCAAGTCAAATTTTAAAACTCTTAAAGACAAAATTTGAATTCGATGTCTTCATGAAAAATGTAGCCACATGTCTCTAGTTTAATAAAAATTAATAATAATCTCATTTGGATAACTACAAAACAAGTTATGGCTAAAACACATAAGCATAAGCAGTAGACATGTTACTGCTACATTTTCCAGCACTCATCTTCCAATTTTCTACATTTTACACCTAACACCACTTGTAAAAAGATCACCTTTTCTACTTCATTTACTCTTAATTATTAACTCCATTTCAACTCTACATACTCATAAACAAATCAAAACCTAAGATTAAAACACAAACATCGAAAACAAAACAAAAATTCATTCACGCATATCGCCATTTTACTGCACTATTTCACTTTCATTTTTATGCATATTCAATTTCTACATTCTCTTCATTTCTTTCTCAAACTTTCATTTTAATCAATCTTTCTCATCTCCATACATCACTATACACCTAACTCTAACTTCATTTTAAACACTCAAAACTATTCACGTACAGAAACAAAGCATTACTTCTATTTTCTTCAAAAAATTTCTGCATTAATTTCATATACATTTTCATTGATCTTTCAACTCCAAAAATCATCTCCACACTACCTTATAACATATTGACCATCAAAACTGATAAATCAGCAAATCTACATTTTCATATTATATTCACGTTGAACATGAAAAATGTCTATTTTTCTTATGATTATGAAATGTCAACAATTCACCATTTTTGTTTCATAATCCAATAACTCTAAAGGATTTACATTTACTTACTTAATAAAACTCCAAAATCTTCAAAAAATCTAAGTAGGCCTAACTCTCATGCACCCACATAAATCGTCTTAAAGGTGGTTTGGTTTAGGTTTTTCTTGAGACAAAAGAAATGGATAACAAAGTTGGGAGCAGCAAAAAGGATAGACAAAAACAAGGTTTTTCTTTGGTGAAGTTCAGTGAGTTAAAAATCCAAAAAAGAAGAACCTTGGAAAAGAAGCTATGAAGAAGAGAACTAAGTCAAGAAACAACAGTAACTTAGTCTTTCAAGTTTAAAAGAAAAGTGACTTGGTCTGCCCAACATAATCATATAATACAACTTGAACTAGGTAAGTGACACTTGTCACTTATCTAACTTCTAAAACTTTAACTAGTTTTGAAACTACTCTAGTCATCTTCAACTTTACTCTAAATGTCTCTAAAATTTTCCATTACATCTTCTCAGGAATTATAAAGTCATCTATAAAATTCTTCGATATCATTTAACTCATTTCTATTTCCATTCATCAATTTACTTGCCAAGTGGCAATTTTTTTCTCCTAATTCAATAATATCCAATAATTTTGGAAATTTTTTTCCTAAAATTCCCGAAGAATTCTAAATTAACAAATGCACTCTCCAAATCGATTTTCAATACAAATAAACCACAATCCTCAATAAAATCACATCCCACATATATAAATTAATTATACCTGGAATGTCAATGTATACAGGTACAATCATTTTCATATGCAAAAACACATATATTCACGTGTATGTGTATGTCATATTATGCATGAACATGAATGCATTTTCTAATCTCTCATATTTACTTTTCTAACCTTAACATGGGTAACGGGATGTTACATTTAACACTATTGAATAGCTTAGTTAGCTCTCCATTTAGTATAATTCTAAATGAGGTGGTAGGTATACATTTTTTAATCCATTCTACAAATAGCTTAGGGGAACCAAACACCTCAAGACTAGTGAATATGAACTTCCATTCAATTGAACCAAAGCCTTAAGAAAATCAAAATTTAAAGCTTATATTTAATAGATTGTTTACTATGGTAGTCTTTGAATATCTCCCTAATTAGGAGTAAGTTCATCAATACTTTCACCTTTGATAAAAGAACTTTAACTGGGGTTGATAAGGCTCCCTCAAGCCTTTTTGTAAGCATCATCAGCATAGTTTTGTAGATAACATTGTAGTAAGAGATAGGCTTGAAATCATAAAATGTGGTTAGGTTTGCTACCTTAGGGACTATGCATATCTAACTCTTGTTAATCTCCTTTAGCATTCTCTTGCTCAAGAAAAATTCCAAGATGGCGTTAAAAACCATGTCTCCAATGACATTGCAAGTTTTTTTTTGGAAGTAGGACATTAAAATCATTAAGGTATGGTGTTTTTTTAAGACTAAATAATGTAGCCTTTACATTAGCACTAAAAATGGCCTAATCTAGATGAGTAGTTTAAGTTTGGTCAAGTGTATTTAAAATATATTTCTTAGTTCCTAAAAGGTGGTAGCTATATTAGTGGTCTCTTCTTAAATGTCTTCAGAATAGTTGAAGGTTAGTTTTTTTAGCTCCTCTTGATCATTAATTAGGTTATCTAGGTGATCGAGTAGAATGCTCATCTTGTTCCAGTTTCTTCTAGTAAGAATGGCATTATGAAAAACTTGGTGTTCCTATCTACCTTATTGAGCCAATGGATCCTTAATTTTATGAAAAGAGACTATTTCCTTAAGAACTTCAATGTAGCTTATCTAAGTGTTGCTTTTATGCCAATTTTAGCCCTTCATTTTTAGGGGAATTGTACAGTTGTATATGCACTTTATAGAGAGCCTCTCTTGGAATTGTTTAGTTATATATGCACATTATAGATAGCCTCTCTTACCTTTTTAATAGCTGATTATACATTAAGGAATAAGGAATTGTTAATGAGTTTAAGTTCTTCTTTGATGCCCTTTAACCTTTGTGTACAGTTGAAAGCCTTATATCCATTATAATTTCTTTAGATTACTTAAGTAACTAATTCAACAAAGCCTGGATTATTGAGAAGATAGTTTTTGAATCTAAAAGGGGCTTTTATGCCCTTGCCTTGGAAAGTACTAAGCACTTTTATATGAGAATTATCTAATTAGATAGAATTTATGAAATAGGTTAAGCTAGAAGGATATATTATCTCCAATCCATATTAACCATGACTAAATCCATCTTTTTCCCTATTTTCCATTCACCATATTATCTCGTATCCAATTTGAAGAATTCCACTCTAAATCTTAGATTTGATGACCTAATTTCTTCTATACAGGCTCTAAGTTCATCCTTTAAATGACTATGATTCCTTCTTGACCTCTCAACTTTATAAGAATATATTATGCTATTAAAGTCTCCGAAATAATCTAAGAGCGTTGGGTTATGAACTGAATTTTTATAGTTCACTCCCTAATGAGATCCTTGAGAAAGCTAGATTAGCTACATAACTAATGAAACACTAATTTAGATAAAGGTATTAGCCAAGGCTACTGTAAGTCAATCTATAGAATGGTAATGCAAAACATAAAATTTATAATTCTAGCATTATAGTGATGTCCATCGTTGGTGATTGGTCCCTAATTTATATATAAAAACCACTGGTTATCCCTATTAGCATTTGATTTAATTCTAGTTTTCAAAACACCTACAAGGCAAGCCTTTTTCTCTATCAAAATATCCCTTACTATTAGTTCTTTATTAAGATTATTAAGCTCCTTAACATTCTAAATTAAGAAAGACATTTGTGCAGAGTGAAACTGAACCTATAAGATTCTTCTTCTTTTTTCCTACCAGATCTTTTTGGTAGTAGAGAAGTCAGCTACAAGAATTTCAATTCCTTCTAAGTCTAAGTTATGTTTAAGAAGAGGCATAGTGTCTTTGGCTTGTTGTTGTTGTTGAGTTATTACATCTAAAGATTCCTTTTTAATATTTTCCAGGGGAGTGATAGCCTTGAGAGTATCTAGATCTACGTTGGTTTTCTCTATAGTTTATTTGCACCTTTTCCACTTAGATAGGAAACTTACCCTGGCCTGACTTGAAATGAGTTTACGTCTCGATTCCTTCCCTATTTAATCCATATAAGCTATTAGTCTTCTATGGTTATTTTTCACTTATTTTGTCGTTCATTTGAGTTGTTTATGCGAAATAGCTTACTAGTATGTCTCCATTCCTTCTTCTGTGTTGTTGAAGATTTCAATTGATAAGAGATGGAAATTTTGGCTAGCTCTCTCCATTCCCCCCTCATCATTAATCTCATAATTTTTAGCTTCTTAAGGAGTTCCTTACTCTCCTTCAGCAATACATAAACTCTGGCATACCCAATTCTCTTTAGTTTAGTTATTTATGCATCTAAAAAATAGGTTCCATTACACTGGATAAGTAGCCAAGTGTTATGGTAGTCTAATAGTCCAATAAGATAACATAAAAGTTAACCTAAATAAGAATATTAACTTTCCTTTCATATCCAAAATCTAACTAGGTTTCCATTTTTCCAGTAGGAGGAGCTTCCCTGATATGTGCCAAAGACCTAGTTCAAGAACTCTTTGACTGTTATCTTTATGGTTGAATTTAAATAGAAAGAAATCCTCCTCGTTAATTAATGTCTTCTCAATTTTGAGCTTGCCATAAGATTTCTTAGCTTATAGCTCCATTTAAGGGAAAGATGATCATTTGTCTATGAACTAACCTACTGTGATGGTGACCTAACATGAGGCTTCAACTTGAAGCACTTATAATAGCAAAGAGACTACCTATATCTTATCTACACTGGCATGAAAGAAAATTTTAAGCTTTATATATTTATTATAGTCTTCTACTAATACACTCCAGGTTTTTAGTTTGGTAAATTAAGGGGCTGCTATTGGAGATTTCCTTAGAGAACTCCTTAGAAAGAGGTTTATACACTTGTTGGTTTGTCTAGTTAAGTGGAGCAAGCATCTAGGAGTTGAGAGGTAAGGAGGTAGTGTAAGGAGTTAAAGAAAGGGATTAGTCAATACAAAATGAAGGAGAGAGGGAATGTGGTTCAATTACCTAGTCATCAAATTAAAGTATCAATTTTAAATCATAATTAAACTCTAACTTTAATTATGTAACTGATGTTTAATTTTAAATAATTCAAATTTCTCATATTTGTTATGTAAAGTTTATCAAACTTATAATTATATCTAACTTAATTCAAATTAATTTTCTCTTTTTTGAGAAATTAAAGAATCGCATTGATGAAAATGATTAGAAGAGCTAAGTATAGATTTAGCATTAAAACATTGAACATGCTTTGCACTTCATAAGGAAATAGGCTTGAAAGTTACAAAAAAACAAAAGTTGTACTTCAAGAACTATAACTCAACAACTAGCTATCAAAACTTGGAATCCAAAAAAGAGATAGTTTCAATTTGAGCCAGCAATTTAAGTCCATGATGCCAAAAGCATATAAAACTAATCTCAGCACTAACTTTTGAATATGATAATTAAGGACAGCTTGAAATCCTATCATTAATGCTTAATCCTTAAGGGATAAGCTCCTATTATCAACAATAACTTAACTAAATTTGATATTAATTAGATGGACTACTATATGCTCTCTAATCGATCCTATCAATGTAGATAGAAGCTTTTGCTTCTAAACAGTGATCCTCTAAAATATTCTTTGGTTCCTTTCCTTCCAAAAACCGTAGATTGTGTTATCCCCTAAGGATTAAGCATCAATGACAAGATTTTAAGCTATCATGAATTTTCATATTCAGAATCTAGTATTGAGATTAGTTTTATATGCTTTTGGCATCATAGACTTAAATTTCTCCCTCAAATTGAAACCATCTCATTTCTGGATTCCAAGTTTAGATAGCTAGTTATTGAGTTATAGTTCTTGACTTATAGATGACTTAGTAAAAGGATCTATAGGGTTCTCTTTACTGGGCATTCAATCATGTATAATGTCTTTTTTCCATTATATCTCTAATTAAGTAAAAGTTTTATAAACACATAATTGGACTGTTGATGAGACATTAGTTCTAGGTTTAGGAAAAGGGTATGATTCTCGTCCAGTAATACTTAATATCTGAAGTCAAAATATTTTCCTTGAGTTGATTATGCTTTAAGTGAAACTCAAGCTTATTTTTAAAATTTTTAGGCTTTGGCATAGGCTCAAGATCATACTCAAACTCTATAGTCCAACTTGGCCTGAATCTCGAACATAACTATAAAGAAAATGACATCATTTTTTAGAAAAAAAATGTCATTTCTTATTGATTATGAATATCACAAGATGAGATGATATCGCCAGCCCTAGCTACTTTCATCCTTACCTTCTTTGTATCTCTACTTGGACTTTTTCCCTCGTTTGTGTCTTTAACACTCTACGCCCCTTAACCACTCTCAGTATACATCTCCCTTCACTGTGGCTTATCATGCTTCCCCTTTCGCTACCACGCCTCTCCATTCATCATCATGACTCTCCATTTGTTGTCGTGCCTCTCCCCTGTTGTCAGGCTTTGATTATTAAACCTTGGCATAAGCTCCTTTTGTTCGATCTTCAAGATTATTTTTTTTATAGTTTGTATTCAAGTGAAAGGTGGTAATCAAAAGCATTTAAACATATACCAAGTTATACTATACATATTTCCAATTGGTTATTTTAGGATGTTATTATTAGTAGTATTCTCATTATCTTAAGCATGCACTAATAGCTAATGTTGATGGAAATGGTGACTTCTTACCTAATATTTGACTATAGTTGGTGAAACAATCCATGAGAGGCTCAATTCTACTAAACTTTGATCAAATTGTGAAAGTTACCTTATTCATTTTCTTAGGGGAGGGGTTAGAACATCTTTTGCAATTATGGTGTATAATTGCTTGTGCTAACGGATTATAATGCTCAAATATGAAATATATTATATGGAATTGCGTAAAGGTTTTTTTAAAAAAGACATATACCTCTCTTATAGTTTGATAAATCTTAGAAAACCCCTTATTCTTTCAAATTTTTTTATAAAAAACTTTGTTTAGTTTTTAGTTTTCCAGAAAAACCCTTTCTTTTGGGCATCGATTAGAAAATAACAATGAAACAAATGCATTATGAACATCAAACGTGAACTATTAAAATCTCACTAATATGGTAACTCAACTCAAGTCTTAAATAATATTATGAATATTGTAACGATCCTGGTACCAGATTGGGTTCTAATACGGTATTGTATCGATACTAGTACTGGTACTGATCAATACTAATTATCATTTCAAATAATTTTTTAAATTTATGAAATAACCCTTGAATTTTTTAAAATTGCAAAATAGTTCATTAGTATATTGTATTGTATACTTTATAATTTTACATCCACTCTGTCTCCAAAAATTTTTATAATAAAAATTTTAAATAACAATTTATTTATTTTTATTAACATTAATTTTCACACTTTTTACATATAAATAATAATCACAATTAATATAAAAAGAGACTATTTAATCATCATACAAGTATAAAATTAAGAAAAATACAAAGTATTTGAAATATTACAATTTTCTCATATAATAAATAATAATTACATCAAAACATCAAATTAAAAGAACAATAAAGATTTTTTAACTCTCTAACTATTACAATTGACAAAAAGAGTTCATGATGAGGGAAAAATCAACTAAAAGTAAAACCTGAAACAAAAATATATATTATTTAAATTACTATCAATTAAACAAATATTATTTAATTATTAGATATATTAATTATTAATAAGAATTTAAATAATTTAATTTAACATTATATATTAAATTAATCATTATTAATTATTATAAAAATTATAAATAAATTATTTTAATTTAAAATTATTTAATTTATAAAATTAATTTAAAAATATTATAAATATAATTACATTTAAAAATATTTTTAAAATATATTAATTTAAAATAAAATTTGATTTAATAATTAAATATATTTAAAAATAAATATTAGTTTATAAATAATGATTTTTAAATTATATATTTTTAAAAAATAATTTTTATTAGTACTTTATTAAAAATATTATATAAAAGATTAAAACAAATTTAATTAAAAATAATTTATTTTTAAGTTTTATGTAATGTATAATTATTATTAGTAATAAACAATCTAAATTTGGAGATGCAATTGATAATCTTTGGATTGAAGTGAAAAAGCATACCAAAAGCCATTTTTACAAAGATGCTTTAATACACCAATGCCCACTTCTCATGTTCGCCTCTTTCTATACATCAATTCTCCAAAAGCCATCTTTAAGAAAGATGCTTTAATATACTAGCACCCACTTCTCATTTTCTCCTCTTTCTATACATCGATTCTCTATTTAAAATATTTCTTTCTCTGAACCCTATACATTTTATAATAAAGAAAACACCATACTTTCCCTTTACAAATCGGATCTTTCTCTCAATCTGTTGCTCTCTCTAGTTTTGTGATTCATTTAACAGTCAAGTATAGATTGATTTTGTTGGGAATGTGATTCTTTAGGATGATTGATGGGCTTCTGGGCCTTGCTAGGGATGACGGAGTACAGGAAGCAAAGAATCAACAAGAAGGTGGTAGTGGTAGTGGTGGTGGGGAGGGAGATCAGAATCATCAGAATCACAACCAACCTCGATTTCATCAAAAGTTTCAAGAATTTGGGCTTCCTCGTAAATCAACATTCATATCTAGGTTGCCATTGAAAGAGGTGACAGTGAGAGGTCAACTGCTAGTGTTGGGACCCTGCCCTTGCGAGTCACGTGTCCGATTCAATCAAACTTTTTCAAATTAATACCAAAAGCTATAAATTTTTATGGAGAGGTAGAGAAAAGTGTTACAAATCCAATTCTTCAAAAATCAAGTCATTTGGAGGTCGGACGACAAAGTTATGATCAAAAGAGTGAAACATATTTAGGTCTGGGAACACCAGCAAAGTCGCGGTCGCAAATAGTGCTGCAAAGTCGCGATCGCTACTCTGCTCGAAAATCAGCAAAGCGTCGCGATCGCGATCGTGACTTGCTTCTTCCTCCTTTGCTTTTCTTCCTCATACCTGTTTTAAAAAAAGGGCATAACTCTCACTACAAATATCGGATTAAGGTCATTCAAAGACCGTTTTAAAAAAGACTTCTAAATATACAACTTCCATGAAGACCTCAAAAACAAAATTTGCCTCTAAAATGGTCAAAATTTCAAAATACTGTAGTTCTCCACCTCTCCAATGCTTCCTACATCTATTTTAACATCACATTCACTCGTAACCTTCCCATTTTCACTTCTTCTAAAGCAATAACACTCCTTAAACATTCAATTACCAACTTGGGTGCATTAAACTCCCAAAACTCAACTCAATGACTCATCACATACACAAACTCTCACCATTCACCATAGTTGTCATGTACATACCTCTTATGCAATATCACCACTTATAATGCTCATATCTCTAAACTCTGATACCCAAAATTTACATACTTTATAGCGTTGGAAAGCTAAGAGGATAAGCTACAACTTTCCAGAGGCAATTTTGTCTAGTTCTATCTAGATTAGTACAATTTTCTCCCAGAACCCAGTACACAATTTCTACCCCTATGAAAAACTTGAAAATGCAATATAAAGACTTTGGAAATCATGAACAAAACATAATGTATATGTATTTCATTAACATCCAAACAAATAAGAGTTTTACAACGCTTTAGTGGGCATTTCGAGCCCCCCTTACATCATAATCCAAAATACAAAGTTTACAAAAAACTAAAATCGCTCAAAATGCGACTAAAGCATTGTTTTACATAATCTAACTTCAAAAACAAAACATACAAACTGGAGTGATGC
>JAOQMS010043844.1:0-11185 GCA_027563885.1 Erythroxylum longipes | reverse complement strand
AAAATTTGGAGTATTTTGGACTAAGAAAAATATAGAAATAAGAGACAAATAGAATTATTGACAAATGGACTAATTATAGAGTGACAAATGGATCAATAAATGTGTGACAAGTGGAGCAATTAGTAATTGACATATGAGCTAATTAAATGGCTAACAAGTGTAAGACATGCCAAAGGACATGTGTCATTGAGGGATGGAGCCACCTAGTCACGTTTATGGGTAAGAAAGTTTCTACAGCTCCTTTGTTTTGTCTCCACCGAAAACACCATCTTCCTTCTTGCTCATCCATCACTTAAACACTTAACTTCTACATTTTACTCACGTTACACCTTGCAAAGAAAACATTCCATCACATATTTTATTTTGTTTCTCTCTATTTTTGTCTTTGCTCCATTCATCGAAATCTCTTCTAACCCCTCTTAACTATTGAAATTTTTCTGAAGCAAGTAAGTGATGCTTAAAGTTGTATGGGTAATGTAAATGATATTAAGATGAGGTTTTAATGTTTGTAAATTGAATGCATGCGTGAGTGGTGTATGTTTCCATGTTTATGGATTAATGCATGCGTAAGTGGTGTGGATACATGTGTGGGTGGTGAAGGAAGAAGCAAATTCGGTGATATGATTAACAAAATGAAGGATTTTAGTAATAAAGTGAGATGGAGCATGTTATATGTAGTGTTTTTGCTAAAAATGCATCTGTATTTTGGAAATAACTTGACTTGTGAATATCCAAATTGGATGGATTTTGATTTAGAGTAAACTAGATACATATGGCCACATTTTTCATGAAGGAACCGAATTTGAAATCTGTCCTTAAAAGTCTTGAAATTTGGCTTGAAGTTGAGAATTGTGTTTTATTGAGGTATGAAAACAATCTATAGATTTTTTTATCATAACTTGCATGATACTAAACCAAAATGCATGAAATTGATGTCATTAGACACTTAAGACATTGTAGAACATTTTATTAGGAGAAGGTGTTGTCTAAATACCTCATTGTCTAGGTCATAATGGTCATACAAATCTAACCTAAAATTTGCTTTAAAAAATCTGGAAAAAATGCAGAACATGTGATATGGAAAAATATGGAATAGGTATTGTTTTGGGGTTTATGAATAATCATGAATTGTTGAACTGTGTATTGATATTACTGAACTGAAATTGAAGTAAAAATTAAGAGGTCATCAACTATAAATGATAGAATTTTGATAATGAAGTGTTTGATAAAATGGATATAATGTTATGGAAAAAGATAGGTTTTGTGAATGATATTACTTAGTTGAAGAGGTTTAATCAATTGATTAGACTTTGATAATTTCATGAAAACAAATTGGTATGTGAATGAGTATGGAATGATGTTGTGTTTGTGATAAAGTAATCTAGAAAATTGGAGTGCACTTGGTTCTAAAATGTATGTGAGTTTCGAACAAACAGAAGAAAGGAGGAAGAAAAACACAGAAGGGCACAATTGTGCATCTGCACGATCGCGACCCTTGCTGAAAAAGATGGAAGTTGTGATTGTGCACCTACACGATCATGACACTTCTGAAAAGGAGGAAAGTCGCAATCTTGCACTTATACAATCGTGACCCGAGAGGAAATGCAAAGGGTGTATTGTTTTGAGTGATTTTTGGACTAATAAAGGCTAAGATGTTTCCATATGAAGTATTAAGGTTTAAATGAGTTCTTAAATGAATTTAATTGATGTTGATGAAAGAATTAAAGTGAAAAAGGGTATTAAGGATTAAAACAATGTTTTAAAGGTGTTGTAAATTGTTTATAAAGAATATTAAAGAAACATACTCGAGAAATTGTTATTGAACATACATGATACATGATACATTCATAACTGTATTTATGACTGATTATTCTTATGAAAATACACATGAGTGACATATAAATGTATATGATTGCATATAGAGGAACACGTTAAGCGACTACTTCCAGACATTGCCAGAACTTCAAGGTAATAAGTTAAAGGGAACATTTGTGAGTCAACCTAGATGATCTTCCTAGGATGGATTGATTGATTCTGTTTAACTTCCAATTATTGAACTGTTTATGATATGTATGTGAATTCCAGACTTTAAAGGTCCGAGGATTTTGATATTCGGAAATGTATTGGAAGTGTTCTATTTATATCTAAAATTTAAATGACATCTATTTGCAACTGATTCTGAATACTCAAGAAAAGTTGAATGCCGGAAAAGTTGAATGTTGGACTAAGGTCCGATGAATGTAAGATTCTATCTATGCATCATATGTGAATGCTATTCATGGAATATTTTGTTATCTGATGGATTTCATTAAATGCATGATTAGTTGAAGGCGTTGTGATCAGAGTAACTAGTATGAAAGAGGTTTAAGCTCAAAATTCTGCACGTAGAGCTTTGATCCGTGATTTTTGTATCTGACTGAGCCTAATGGGCCAGTATATGTATCTGTATCTATATCTGAAAGGCACTCGGTCACAACAAATAATAACAAATTTGGAGTCTCATATGCATCTGCATTTGTATATTTATGATTATGAAACATATGCTTGTGAAATCTTTTCTGAAGTTGTGATGTGAAAGTGATATGTCATGATAATGTGATTGATTGGGTTGTACAAGTTCTGAAAGAATGTCTGTGATATGTATGATATTCATTATGCCTTATTGTGATAGAAAATGTTGTGAAATTGGTTGGTAGTATGGTATTTGTGTGTGTTGCCTGGAGTGAGATCATTAATGATGGTTCGCTTATTGAGTTCGCAAAACTTATCAAAAATTGCAACGTTGCTTTTCAGGTACAAGCTAGGAGACCTAGATTTCTAAGATCTTCTAGAAGAATATTTTAGACTAGACATGGCTCAAATGTCTGTCAGCTGGCAGTTGAGGAGTTCTAGTTATAACAATGTAGTTTTTTTATATCATGTAGAACTTGTGTATAAAGGTTGTAAATATTGGTTTTAACGTCTACTATGTAAACCTTTATGAATGAAATGAAGAGATGAGGTTTTTAAGTATTGTGTTTTCTTTATGATGCCATTTAAGAGATTATGTTTGATCCAGCATACCATTGTCATAGGATATGTACTTGAATATCCTCTGGATGTTTGGGTATGTACTCTATGGTAGTGGGATGTGACAAATTTTGGTATCAGAGCATGGTTTGGAATCTATAGGGATATTTAAGGACATTTATACATGATATTGTGTGAGAGATTCAGATAGTAATCACTACTATTTTTGTTATATGTCATCTGCTGTAGGAGATCAAATTGGAGAGTCAACTGACATAGAGTCTATAGGAGCCAATAGTGAGTCTCCTATACCTAAGTTTACATAAATGCCTCTAAGAATTCCAGAAAGGCGAGAAAGAAGATACGATAAGCTGAGAAAGCAGGGGGATGTGGACTTCTATGAAAATACAGACCCTGCTGAGGCAGAAGGGTGGTTAGATAGAATTGAAAGAGTGTTTGATCAGATGGACCGTGAGGCTGATGAGAGATTTGATTATGCGGTCTTACTATTGTTAAGGATTTCTTGGATGTATTTCCTGCTGAACTACCAGGTTTATTCCTAGAAAGGGAGACGGAGTTTACCACTGATCTTGTTCCACATACCGCTCTTATATCAATTCCTCCATATAATAGAACCTGTGGAACTGAAGGAACTGAAGAGCCAGTTACAGGAGTTGTTGGAAAAGGGTTTATTAGAGCTAGTGTGTCACCTTGGGGAGCTCCGGTATTGTTTGTAAAAAAGAAGGATGGGATTCTGAGGTTGTGTATTGATTACTAGCAGTTAAATTGAGTAACAGTTAAGAATAAGTACCCATTGCCGAGGATTGATGATTTGTTTGATTAGTTACAGGGAGTTGAGGTATTCACAAAGTTAGAATTGAGATCAGGAGATTATCAGTTGAAAATAGATGAGGCTGATGTACCAAAAAGTGCATTTAGAACAAGATATGGGCACTTCGATTTTTTTGGTGGTGCCATTTGGATTGACTAATACCCCGATAACTTTTATGGCCTTAATGAATAAGGTATTTCAACCTTATTTGGATCGTTTTGTGATTATGTTTTTTTAATGATATTTTGGTGTATTCGAAGGGTAGAGAGGAACTTGCAGAACATTTGAGATTGGTTCTAAAGATAATGAGGGAGAAACAATTGTATGCCAAGTTCAGTAAATGTGAATTTTGGCTTAATCAAGTAGTATTCTTGGGTCATATCATATCTAGACAAGGCATACAGATAGACCCGAAGAAAATAGAAGTAGTGATGAAGTAAGAAGCTCCAAGAAAGGTGATTGAGATCTGGAGTTTCTTAGGATTAGCTGGTTATTACAGATGGTTTGTCGAGGGGTTTTCACTGATCTCATACCCTTTGACAAAACTTTTGAGAAAGAATGTGCCTTTTAGATGGAATGATGATTGTCAAAGAAGTTTTAAGGAACTGAAACATCGGTTAACTATAGCACCGGTGTTGACTATTCCTTCAGGAACTGGTGGTTTTATAGTGTACAATGATGCTTCGCATCAAGGATTGGGATGTGTGTTGATGTAGTATGGCAAGGTGATAACCTATGCATCGAGACAATTAAGGTCTCTCAAGATCAATTATCCTGTACATGATTTAGAACTTGCCACTGTAGTATTTTCTTTGAAGATTTGGAGACACTACTTGTATGGTGAAACTTTTAAGGTATTTACTGATCATAAAAGTTTGAAATATCTGTTAAGTCAGAAAAAGTTGAATATGAGACAGAGGTGATGGATAGAGTTGTTGAAAGATTATGATTGTACAATTGAGTATCATCCTGGAAAAACTAATGTGGTAGCTTATACATTAAGTAGGAAATCTAATAGTAATGTGTCTCAAATATAATTATCGAGGTTACCTAACCTAGTTCAATTAAGAGCATTGAATGATGAATTGAAATTAGGGCAAGATGAAGCATTGATAGCCACACTAAAGTTGAGACCGATATTGCATGATAGAATTAAAAGAGCTCAGAGAATGGTGAAACTAATTGAGAAGATTAAGATGAATACAGATTCTGAATTTAAATTGAGAGATGAAACATTGTGGTTAAAAGAGGTTATATATGATTGATTTAGGTGAATTGAGAAAGGAAATTCTAGAGGAAGCACATGTAGCAGCTTATGCTATACATCTTGGTACTACCAAGATGTATAACACGTTGAAGCAACATTTTTGGTGGCCAAGGATGAAAAAGCAAGTGGCTGAATATGTGGCTAAGTGTTTGACTTGCCAATAGATCAAAGCAGAGCATCAAGCTCCAGTTGGTAAGCTACAATCATTGCCTATTCCAGAGTAGAAATGTGAGAGAATCACAATGGATTTTATTATAGCTGAGGACTCCGAGGCAACATGATGCCATTTGATTCATTGTTTAAAGATTGACCAAGTCAGCTCATTTTTTACCAGTGAGGGAGAATAACTCACTAGATTAGTTAGCTCGGAGATATGTGAATGAAGTAGTGAGATTACATCGGGTCCTAGTGTCTATTGTGTCAGACAAGGATCCCAGATTTATCTCGTGATTTTGGAGTAGCTTACAGACAACATTGGGTATGAGGTTGAACTTGAGTACTACATTTCATCCTCAAACAGATGGGCAGAGTGAGAGGACAATCAAGACTATTGAGGAAATGCTTAGAGCATGTGTATTGGAGTTTGGGATCAGTACATAGCTTTGATTGAATTTTCTTACAATAACCATTACCATAGCAGTATTGGAATGGCACCTTATAAGGCATTGTATGGTAGAAAATGTCGATCGACTCTATATTGGGATGAGGAAGGTTTAAGAATGATAGAAGGGCCAGAATTGATACGAGATATTGTGGATAAGGTAAAATTGATCCAAAGCCGAATAAAAGCAGCACAAAATAGACATAAGAGTTTTATCGATCAGCATAGAAAGGATATGGAATACACTGTGGGAGACAAAGTATTTCTAAGAGTCTCGCCTTAGCGGGGAGTGTTGAGATTTGGCAAGAAGGGCAAGTTGAGCCCTAGGTACATTGGTTCTTATGAGATTATAGAGAGGGTAGGACCATTGGCATATAGATTAGCCTTACCAAGTGAAATGTGTCAAATACACAATGTTTTTCATATGAGAATGCTTAGGAGGTATAGATTTGATCCGATGCATGTATTACTGGCTCAAGAGATTGAAATTGCTAGTAATCTGAGTTATGTTGAGAAGCCAGTCAAGATAGTGGGATAGTAGACAAAACAGTTGAGGAATCAGGAAATTCCATTGATCAAAGTCCTATGAAAAAATCACTTGAGTGAGGAAGCAACTTGGGAAACAGAAGAGCAAATGAGAGAGCAATATCCTCACTTGTTTCATGAATCAGGTAAGAATTTTGGGGAAGAATTTTTTTAAGGAGGGGAGAATTGTAACATCCCATTATCCCATGATTAGGGTCAGAACGGTAAGATACTATCTATGAGAGTTGATTAAGAATTTAGAAGTGCATTTCATGCATTATATGGCATACGCATGCACATAAATAATGTTGTCACTCATGAAAATAATTGTACATGTATTCATTGACATTTTCCAGGTATAAGTGATTTTAATGTGATTAAAGTGTAAATTAAGGATTAATTGTCTTGAAAATTGAATTGGTGTGTATTAGAATTAATTTCGCATTTTTGGAGACTTTTCGGATATTTTGGAAATTTATCAAAAATTTGGAGTATTTTGGACTAAGAAAAATATAGAAATAAGAGACAAATAGAATTATTGACAAATGGACTAATTATGGAGTGAAAATGGATCAATTGATGTATGACAAATGGAGTAATTAATAAGCGACATATGGGCTAATTAAATGGATGACAAGTTTAAGACATGCTAAAGGACATGTTTCATTGAGGGATGGAGCCACCTAGTCATGTTATTGGGTAAGAAAGTTTCTGTAGATCCTTTGTTTTGTCTCCACCGAAATCACCATCTTCCTTGTTGCTCATCCATCACTTAAACACTTAACTTCTGCATTTTACCCATGTTACACCTTGAAAAGAAAACATTCCAGTCCATATTTTGTTCTATTTCTCTCTATTTTTGTCCTTTCTCCATCCCTCAAAATCTCTTCTAACCCCTCTCAACTGCTGAAATTTTCTGATGCAAGTAAGTGATGCTTAAAGTTGTATGGGTAGTGTAAATGATATTAAGATGAGGTTTTAATGTTTGTAAATTGGATGCATGTGTGAGTGGTGTATGTTTCCATGTTTATGGATTGATGCATGCGTGAATGGTGTGGATGCATGTGTGGGTGTTGAAGGAAGAAGCAAATTTGGTGATATGATTAACAAGATGAAGGATTTTAGAAATGAAGTGAGCTGGAGCAAGTTATATGTAGTGTTTTTACTGAACATGCATCTATATTTTGGACATAAGTTGATTTGTGAATATCAAAATTGGATGGATTTTGATTTACAGTAAACTAGAGACATATTACTACATTTCTTATGAAGGAATTGAATTTGAAACCTGTCCTTAAGAGTCTTGAAATTTGGATTGAATTTGAGAATTGTGTTCTATCAAGGTATGAAAAGAGTCTATAGATTTTTTTTATAACTTGCATGATACTGAACCAAAATGCATAAAATTGATGTCATTAGACACTTAAGACATTGTAGAACATTTGATTAGGAGAAGGTGTTGTATAAATACCTCATTGTCTAGGTCATAATGGTCATACAAATCTAACCCAAAATCTGATTAAGAAAATCTAGAAAAAAATGCAGAACATATGATATGGAAAAATATGGAATAGGTATTGTTTTGGGGCTTACGAACAATCATGAATTGTTGAACTGTGAACTGAAAATGAAGTAAAAATGAAGAGGTCATCTACTGTAAATGATAGAATTTTGATAATGAAGTGTTTGATAAAATAGATATCATGTTATGGAAAAGGCTAGGTTTCATGAATGATATTATATAGTTGAAGAGGTTTAATCAACTGATTAGAGTTTGATAATTTCATGAAAAAAATTAGTATGTGAATGATGTTGTGTTTGTGGTAAAGTAATGCAAAAAATTGGAGTTAAATTGGTGTTAAAACGTATGTGAGTTTCAGACAAATGGAAGAAAGGAGGAAGAAAAACACAGCAGGGCACGATTGTGCATCTGCATGATCGTGACCTTTGCTGAAAAAGATGGAAGTCGCGATTGTGCACCTGTATGATCATGACTCTGCCGAAAAGGAGGAAGATGTGCACTTGCACGATCGTGACCCGAGAGGAAATGTAAAGGTTGTTTTGTTTTGAATGATTTTCGGACTATTAAAGGCTAAGATGTTTACATATGAAGTATTAAGTTTTAAATGAGTTCTTAAATGAATTTAATCGATGTTGAATGAAAGGATTAAAGTTAAAAAAGCGTATTAAGGATTAAAAGAATGTTTTAAAGGTGTTGTAAATTGTTTATAAAGAGTATTAAAGAAACATACTCGAGAAATTGTCATTGAACATGTATGATATATGATACATTGATAAATGTATTTATGACTGATTATTCTTATGAAAATGCACATGAGTGAAATATAAATGTATATGATTGCATATAGAGGAACACGTCGAGTGACCGCTTCCAGACATTGTCGGGACTTCAAGGCAATAAGTTAAAGGGAGCTTTTATGAGTCAACCTAGATGATCTTCTTAGGATGGATTGATTGATTCTGTTTAACTTCCAATTATTGAACTGTTTGTGATCTGCATGTGAATTCTGGAATTTAAAGGTCCGAGGAGTTTGATATTCGGGAATGTATTGGAAGTGTTCTATTTGTATCTGAAATTTGAATGATATCTGTTTGCAACTATTTTCTGAATACTTAACGAAAGTTGAATGCCAGAATAAGGTCCAATGAATGTAAAATTCTATCTGTGCATCATATGTGAAAGCTATTCATGGCAAATTCTATTATCTGATGCATTTGATTAAATGCATGATCAGTTAAAGGCGTTGTGATCAGAGTAGCCAGTCTGAAAGAGATTTAAGCTCAGAATTTTGCACGTAAAGCTTTGCTCCATGATTTTCCTATCTGACTGAGGCCAATAGGCTAATATCTATATCTGTATCTGTATCTGAAAGGTACTCGGTCACAACAAATAATAACGAATTTGGAGTCTTATATGCATCTACATTTGTATATTTATGATTATGAAATATATGCTTGTGAAATCATTTCTGAAGTTGTGATGTTAAAGTGATATGTCATGATAACGTGATTGATTGGGTTGTACAAGTTCTAAAAGAATGTATGTGATCTGTATGACATTCATTATGTCTTATTATGACAAAAAATGTTGTAAAATTGGTTGGTTGTATGATATTTCTGTGTTTTCCTGGAGTTATAGCATTAATGATGGTTCACTCATTGAGTTCGCAAAACTCATCAAAAATTACAACATGGCTTTTCATATGCGAGCTAGGAGCCCTAGATTTCTAAGGTTTTCTAGAAGAACATTTTGGACTAGACATGGCTCAAAGGTCTATCAGCTGGCAATTGAGGAGTTCTAGTTATAACTATGTATTTTTTTTTTATATCATGTAGAACTTATGTATAAAGGTTTTAAATATTGGTTTTAATGTCTACTATGTAAACCTTTATGAATGAAATAAAGAGATGAGATTTTTAAGTATTTTGTTTTCTTTATGATGCCATATAAGAGATTAGGTTTGATCTAGCATACCATTGTCATAGGATATTTACTTGAATATTCTCTGGATGTTCAGGTATGTAATTTATGGTAGTGGGATGCGACAACCGAAACATCCAGGCAATAGTGTAATCTGGAGCATACTGTGAGTAACCTAGATGTTCTCACTAGGATTGATTTATTTTTTTTAACTTCCAATATTGAACTGTTAATGATCTGTATGTGAAAATTCTAGACATTAATGGTCCGTGGAGTTTGATATTTTGGAATGTATTGGAAATATTTTTATTGCATATGAATCTGAAAGATATCTGTATTCTCAACAAATTGTTGAATGTCAGATTTAGGTCCAATGAACATCTGAATCTGATTGTGCATCATGAATAAATGTTATTGATAACGCATTTTATGATTTGATGCATCACATTAATATGGATGTTCAGATAAAGGCGTTGTGACCGGAGTAGACAGTCTGAAAGAACTTAAAGCGCATAATTCTGCATGTAGAGCCATTAGCTCAGTGATTAATGAGCCCGGTAACTACAATGGGTACAGGACAGTATCTAAAAATAGCCCGATATCCACAAGGGATATGGGATAGTGAAAGGCGCTCAATGACAAAAAAATAACAATGAAGTGGAGTCTCATATGCATGTTAAGTCAGGAGGACTTTACAATAATTAATTTTGATGACAATCAAATAATAATAATGTTAGAAATAAATGAACTAGTTTGATGAGTGTGTTAAGTGTGCAAAAGTACAAAACACAGAGGAAAGATATAGAAGAAACAAAACACAGAAGAAGTAAAACACAGAGGAAGAGAAAGACAGAAGAAGTAGACGCAGAAGAAGTAGAAGACAGAAGAAGTCAAAGACAAAAGAAGCGAAAGATAGAAGAAGTAAAACACAAAAGAAGTAGAAATACAGAAGAAGAAGTAGAAGACAGAAGAAGTAAAAGACAGAAAAAGTGAAAGACAGAAGAAGTAGAGACAGAAGAAGCAAAACACAGAAGAAGTAGAAAGACAGAAGAAGTAGACACAGAAGAAGTAGAAGACAGAAGAAGTGAAAGACATAAGAAGTAAAAGACAGAAGAAGTGAAAGACAGAAGAACTAGAGACAGAAGAAGCAAAACACAGAAGAAGTAGAAGACAGAAGAAGCAAAACATAGTAGAAAACACAGACGATACAAGGCAGAAGATACGCTAGTATATCGAGCAGTTATTTAGTTGGAGTTAGTTACAGAACTCAACTAAATAACGGTTATCAAGAATCAAGAAGCAGTTATAAAGATTCAAAGAAGCGGTTGGAGACTTAGACTATAAATACTGTTAGTAGTCGAAGACTAAATAACTTTTCGAGAGATCTCTGATTCTACAACTTTTGAGTGTTCAAGTGTATACTTAAAAAAATTTCTGTAGTGCGATACTGTAGAGCTAAACTACTGTAACAATAGCTCACGATATCTTTCTAGTGAGAGAAAGAAAAGG
>JAOQMS010043843.1:0-11185 GCA_027563885.1 Erythroxylum longipes | reverse complement strand
TAATATTCATTCATTCACTTTTATCTTTCTAAAATTATGATTATTTGTTATCATCAAAAAGGGGGAGATTGTTAAGTAAAGAGGACTTCACGATTATTAATTTTGGTGATAATCAAATAATAATAATAATAGAAATAAATGAACTATTTTGATAAGTGTGTTAAGTGTGTAGGAAAACACAGAAGAAGTAAAAACACAGAAGAAGCCGAAAATACAGAAGAAGCGGAAAACACAGAAGAAGTGGAAACACAGAAGAAGCAGAAAACACAGAAGAAGAGGAAAACACAGAAGAAGCGGAAAACACAGAAGAAGTGAAAACACAAAAGAAGAGAAAAACACAGAAGAAGTAAAAACACAGAAGAAGTGGAAAACATAGAAGAAGGGAAAACAGAGAAGAAGCAGAAAAGACAGAAGAAGCGGAAAACACAGAAGAAGTGGAAAACACAGAAGAAGCGGAAAACACAGAAGAAGTGAAAACACAGAAGAAGCGAAAAACACAGACGATACAAGGATGAAGATACATTAGTACGTCGGACAGTTAGTTACTTGGAGTTAGTTACAGAACTCAACTGAATAACGGGTTCTATAAGAATCAAGAAGCAGTTGGAGACTTAGGCTATATATACTAGTCGTAGTCAAAGATTGAACAATCATTTTTGAGCTTTCAAATGTTTACTTACAAAGAAAAATTCTGTATTCAAAAGTGCGATACTAGAGAGAAAACTCCACTGTAACAAAAATCTCACAATATCTTTTTAGTGAGAGAAAGAAAAGGCTAAGAGCCTGGAGAGGCTAAGATAGCAAAAAGAATACTTTGTGTAAGAGACCTGAAGAGGCTTTAGAAGGGAAGAAAGAATACTTGTAAAATTGTCGAAGTATAGTGAAATCTTATACGAACTCTGAGGACTGGATGTAGCCCATGGTTTAGGGTAAACCAGTATAAAAATCCCAGCGTCTATCTTCTAACCTTTCACTTTATTCTATTTTGTTTTTATGAAAGTATATAGAAGTTATTTGCGATTTAACTACATAACTATTTTTGTATAACTTTTATGGTATTCTTTTAGCAGTTGGAAAAGTTCTTAACAAGATATATTAAAGTTTTTGTATTCACGAAAAGATTACACAATTCAACCCCCCCTTCTTGTGTATCTTGTATATTGTGAATTCTATATTAACGTGTGATTTACTTCAGCATAAAGTTCCCTCTCCCTCAGTGTCTGCAGTGCTATCCTGAGATGTTCCTCATGTTCCCGTTCACTTTTGGAGCACACCAGAATGTCATCTATAAACACTATGACAAACTTATCCAGATACTCCTTAAATACCTTATTCATAATATCCATGAATGCAGCTTGAGCATTGGTTAAACCAAAAGGCATAACTAGGAACTCGTAATGCCCATACCGTGTCCTGAAGGCTGTCTTATTTACATTAGATTCTCTGATTCTGAGATGATGATAGCCCGATCTGAGATCAATCTTAGAAAAGACCCTTGCTCCCTGCAACTAGTCAAATAGATCATCTATTCGTGGCAGAGGACACTTGTTTTTAATGGTCACCTTGTTGAGTCTCCGATAATCAATAGACATCCGCCATGTTCCATCCTTCTTCTTGACAAATAGAACAGGTGCTCCCTAAGGTGAAGAACTCGGCCTTATATACCCCTTCTCTAAAAGTTCCTCTAACTGTTCCTTAAGCTCCTTCATCTCAGTTGGAGCCAACCTATACTGTGGTATGGAAATGGGTGTGGTCCCGGGAATTAAGTCAATGGCAAACTTGAATTCCTTAACCAGTGGCAAACTAGGTAAGTCCTCTGGGAACACATCAGGAAATTCCCTTACAACTGGAAAATCCTTTAACCTCCCTTCCTTCCCCTCAGTGTCCACGACGTGTGCCAAGAAGGCTTCACACCCTTTTTCCATCATCCTGTCAGCTATCAAAGCTGAAATAAGTCCTAGCAATGATATTCTCCTATCTCCTCAGAAAGTCACCTTCTCTTCATTTCCCAAATCAAATTCTACCACCTTGAGGCTGCAATACAACTTCGTATGATACTTCTCCATAGCATCCATTCCCAATATCACATCTAGACCCTTTAACTCCAACGGTAGCAAATCCACTACAAGTTGAGCACCCTCAATGAAAAGCTTATGATCCCTATACACTTGACTTATTATCACCTTCCTCCCTACGGGATTACTAACAATCAAGGGTCTATCCATTGACATAAAATCAACATCATGAAAGATCATGCTTGTAGAAACAAATGAATGTGTGGATCCAGAATCAATCAAAAAATATACTGCAGAATTGAGTAATTGAGCCATACCCGTAACAACTTCAGGAGTGGCTGCAACTTCCTCTCTGATCATGGCAAACACCCTTGCCTGAGCCTGAGCCTGAGCCTGATCCCTTGGCCTTCCTAGAGGAATAGCCTTCTTTGTAGCTCTAGAACTGCCTACCTCTGTGACTAGCCTGGGCCCCACTATTTCTGCTCCCCTCGGGGTATGCAACTGCGACCCCTCTTGCCTCAGTACTTGAGGACAATCCTTGATCATGTGTCCCTTCTCCCCACATTGGAAGCATACTCCAAATAACTTGAAGCACTCTCCTTTGTGTAGTTTCTCACAATGCTTACATTGGGGATTTGTGTATCTACTCCTCCCCACCCTGCTATTGCCTCCTGTTGTTGAGGCTAGCACTGACACTGCTCTTGCTTGCTTGTTCATAGCAGAGGCATTACTCCCTGCCTCACTCTATATGTGTGAGCTTTTCACTCCTCTCACAGGCATTAGAGCACTCACCCCTTTCCTGGAAAGCTGCTCCCGGTTCTTCCTCTTCTTGCTCACTTTGTATTTGATGTTCTCCAATTTCTCCGCCTGGAGGGCTGCATCTACCAATAGCTGGTAGTCGCAGAAATTATGGATCAGCACCTTCTCCTTGATCCCCAAATGGATACCTCCCTCAAACTTGCGGCACTTGTCCTCCTCATTAGCAACAATGCTTGCTGCATACAGGGAGAGCTGAGTAAACTTTAGCTCGTACTCACTCACACTCATATCCCTCTGTGTGAGATTCATAAATTCTCTAGCCTTCTCTTGGATATAGATCCTTGAGAAGTATTTCCTCTTGAAAGCTTCCAAAAATTTCCTCCATTTCAGTACCAGCGGTATGTCTTGACTGTGGGGCACTGACTCCCACCAATGAAGTGTGTCCCCTTGCAGCAAGCTAACTGCATAATCCAGCTTCTCTTAATCGGAGCACTTCATCTGAAGCAGGGCTCTGTCGGTCCTCTTCAACCATGCTTCAGCCTCCTCCATATTTGTAGTGCGATTAAAGTCTACAGCTGCATACTTGCAAGGCTTATTATACTGCCTGCTCCTCTCTGTTGGAGTTGGAATCGACACTTGTAACCCTTGGCCCATGGAATAAGTGAAAGCTTGGGCAAAGGCTTGAAAGAACCATGGATCTAGAGGGTTTGCTTGAGGCATAGAAGGTGGAGGCAGTGGCACTTCATGCTGCACACTAGGTGCCTCCGAATCAGGAGCAGAATGTGTCCCAGCATCTTGTGGGACATAGGATTCATCCGTGCTCCCTTGGCGAGAGTGAGATCGAGTCATAGCTCCTCGAGCTCTCTTTCGATGTGGCATTTTCACTCATTCAATATAAAACCATTGAAAACTTGTAGTTCATGCAAAAAAATTTTCAAAGTATGCAAAGCAGTTCAAATCGTATAAAAAAATTTCAAATCATGTGAAACAATTCAAAACAATGCAGGTAGTTCATTTAAAACAATGCATGTACACTTCATGTCTCAACCTACCCATTTCGTGCTTAGAATACTCCTAAACTTGGTCCTACACTTGGACCTCAACCTAGATGCCAACCTGGACCTAAACCTAATCTCTCTGATACCATAACATGTTTGACCCCATTCCCAGAGCCCAACATCGGACTTAGGATCGTGAAGCTTGAGCGTGGAGGAGGGCTTAGAAGTTGGAGATTTGAAAGAAAAATCATTCGTAAGCAAAGGCGGGCTTCGCCGCGGCGAACTTATGCAATTCGATTTCGATGTGGCGAAAAGTATAATCTTCACCGCGGCAAAGTCGTCATGTGAATGCCGCGGCGAAAACCCTTTGCAGCAGAATTCGAAACCCAAGCTACCCATCTTACTAGAATGTAAACTTAAAATCTTTCAACCACATTCATTTGTACAACCCAAAAACAAAAATGGATAAGAACCTAACCATAAACAAACTCTCAAAATCTTAATCTCATTTCCAAAATTGAATACTTTGCAAAAACATAAGAAGAATCATATACAAATCCAACATATATTTAATTAATATCAAAAGTAAGAGTTTTACAATGCTTTAGTGGACATTTCGAGCCCCTTACATCATAATCCAAAATACAAAGTTTATAAAAATTAGAATCGCTCAAAATGCGACTAAAGCATTGTTTTACATAATCTAACTTCAAAAATAAACAAAACAAAACATGCAAACTGAAGTGATGCCTTGACTCTTAACTCAATCACTCGATAACTTGTTCATTGCCTGAAGATGGGAAGGAAGATGGAAGGGGTGAGCTTAAAGCTCATAGGTAACAATTTTATAACCGGTAACAAGCAAAAACTATTGAAAACTCTCATAATCATAACAAATTTTCAAGAAAATCCATAAAACATATATTTATCAAAATCTCAACTTGTCAAACCAATTCACAACTCATATAAGTCAAGCATTTGTCAAACTTGTCAACACTTCATCATGGTTTGGGTAAGTCCATGAACATGACGAACTACACAATTCCACATAATGGTCCTATGTAGTCGTAAACTTGAGGGAGTCTATAAAAGAGCTCTGTGCCACTAGCGGGCAGGCGGGAGAAGCCTTTAACTTGGTCAACTTGCAAGTGACATTCTTGAATGGATTACACCAAACCCACATAACATGTAATTCATGAATTATAACCTAGCCCAAAACTCTATTCTTCTCAATTTCACCGAAACCTCTCTTTATCACTTTGATTTTCGTATATCACTTCTTCCTTCACCTATTCCACGTTTTTCTTCTTCTCAAGCACAAAACAACACCTTTCCTTTCCCATTTTACCCTTAATGAATGAGAAAAGTCCACCTTGCCCTTCCTTTAATGCCTTAGTGCTTCTAACCTTAAGTAAACCACCAAAAATACCCCTTTATGAATTTTTACTACCTTTAATTCAACTAACCCAAGAAATAAATTCTACTAACATATATATAAATAAATAAAAAATTTAACTCCCAAAATTTCACTTATCCAAGCCTCATAATTATTTAAATCATGCTTAACTAAAAAGAAAAACTTCGGGGGCCAATAAAATCCATATCTCTCTGGAACATTACGTATCCTACTTGACTTGCAAACCTTTTGTGTGTTAGAAGGTTCAACTGTTGTCTCATCTCTATGAACAACAATTTCAGGTTTATGCAATTGATTTCCGTCTGTTTGAGCATCATGAACTTCATCAAGTTCAATTTTGCTCCCATTGTCTCCTCTTAGATGAAACTCTTTCTCTAAAAAGACAGCATGCTTTGAGACAAACACCTTTTGCTCTAAAGCATTATAGAACTGATATCCAATTGTTTCTTTAGGATATCCTATAAATAGACATTTATCAGACTTCGTCTGATTGAATCCGCTTTACATAAGACGGATAACCCCAAACTTTCATATGAGAAAGATAGGGCCTTTTGTTAGTACATATCTCATATAAAATAACTTCAACTACCTTTGAAGGGAATCTATTTGTCACATAAACAACAGTCTCGAGTGCATAAGCACAAAAGGATTTCGGTAGATATACTAAGCCCATCATCGACCTTACCATGTCTAACAAGGTTCGGTTTCTCCTTTCAACCACACCATTATGTTGTGGTGTGTAAGGTGGAGTCCACTAAGATATTATCCCATTATCTTCGAGATAAGATATAAATTTCTCGTTTAAGTATTCACCACCTCGATCTGATCTAACTGTCTTAATACTTCTACCGAGTTGTTTTTCTACTTCATGTCTAAATTGTTTAAACATTTGAAATGCTTCAGATTTGTATCTCATTAGATACACATACCCATATCATGAATAATCATCGATAACAGTAATGAAATTCACAAAACCACCTCTGACATGAATGGACATCGGACCACATACATCAGAATGTATTAGGTTTAATAACCCATTCATTCGTTCACCTTTTCCTTTAAAAGGTAATTTAGTTAACTTGCCTAACAAGCAAGATTCACATGTGTCATATGATTCATAATCAAATGCCCTTAAGCTACCATTCTTGTGTAGCTTAATCATGCGTTTCTCACTTATATGGACAAGTCAACAATGCCATAAGTAAGATGATTTTAGGTTATCTCGTTTTTGTCTTTTATTGTTATTGATAGTTAAGATTGGATTGGACATATCTAATATTTAAATTCCATTCTATAATGTAGCAGTACCATACAACATTTCATTCAACTTAATTGAACAACCATTGCTTGAAAAAGTTAAATGAAATCCTGCTTTATTAAGATATGAAACAGATAAAATGTTTTTAGTCACAAGAGGTATATAATAGAAATTTTCCCAAATTAACTCTAGCCCACTAAGAAGATACAAAACATATGTTCCTATAGCTAATGCAGCAACTTTTGCTCCATTTCCCACACGTAGGTCCATCTCTCCCGTTTTGAGCGGTCTACTATCCCTGAGACCCTGTATATCAACACATATGTGTGAGCCACATCTAGTATCTAATACCCAAATGTTATGATCAGAAATATTATTAACCTCAATGATAAATATCTTACCTGAAGTAGATGGTGGGGTGTCTAATGCCTTCTACTGCTTCAGTGACTCCAGATAAGCTTTGCAGTTCCTATTCCAATGTCCTTCCTTGTTACAATGGAAGTATATCCCCTTCGGTGCTATGTCCTTTGTCTTCTTCTTGGTTACACCTCCCACTGGACTCTTGGACTTCTTCTTCTTCTTTTGGTTCTTCTTTCGAGAACTAGAAGCGGAGTCTACTAGCATCACAGACTTACTGTCCTTCTTGTCAGTTTGCTAAGATATTTTGAGCAGATTAATCAGCTCAGGTATCGTCATGGATATTTGGTTCATTTGATAGTTAAGCACAAACTGTGAATAACTAGTGGTCAAACTAGTCAGAATTAAGTCTATACTTAATTCATGATCCATAATGAAACCCAAACTGCCTAACCTCTCAATATATCCATTCATCTTCAGTGCATACTGTACTAGAGATGATCCCTCATCCATCTTAAAACAGACAAGCAACATCAAGGTCTCAAACCTTTCAGACTGAGCTTGCTCATTAAACATTTCCCTCAAATGGTAGACTATGGTATAAACATCCATAGCCTTATGCTGCTTTTGCAGTTTTGGTGACATAGAGGCCAACATTATATAGCTAGCGAACTCACTATCATCCAGTAGCTTCTTGTAAGCTTTCTGATCTTCATCAGATGCATCGGCAGCAGGGGGATCAAGAAGTGGTTCATCTAGAACATATCCTAGTTTTTTGGATTTGAGAACAATTCTCAAATTCCATAGCCAATCCAAGAAGTTGGGTCCCGTGAGTTTGTTAGAATCTGATAGGGAGCGTAGGTTCACACTAGAAGACATCATACGGTTCCATAACCTAGAAGAACGAGAGAAAGTGTTAGAATGTACACTTAATGCATATCTATAAGGACTTTAATAACATGCATCATGGGTCCCATTATTCTTATTCAAATCCATAGCCCTCACTACGAATTTGAGAATACTTATAGTTTTCTTAATGGGTTGATATCTAATATCACAAAGAATGACCTTGGGTTTGCCCAACAAGCTACCTTAGGTCAATCGGTAGCTATCATTCATACCAATTGCTTTCAATTATGCAACTATCAACTTGTGCCATCGACTATTGATTTAGCACACTCATTGGGTTATCAACTATTGATTTATATACATCCTATGTATATAACCTAACTTCGCCTCTATCCACGTTGACCTTGGGTTTGCCTAACAAATCAACGCATCCAGTTAGGACCAACCCATTAATCCAAAAATCTAATTTCCATGGTTTAAACATATTCGTGTAGAGCGGACTTGGGTTTGCCTTACAACCCAACTCTAAAAGAACTCTGGTTCTTGCCATATCAATGGAAGATGTAAGTCCTAATATTTTGGTTGAGGGATTTGTCCTTTGGTCTCATCAATACTTGGATGATCTTGATTATGTATATCACATATACATTTAAATTATGGATAACTCAATTAAATTGAGCCTATGTCCTTAACTACCCTTAAAATGCATCTAATGCATGTATCACACAAAGGAGGTTTAAATTTAGGTTGTGACTTGACTACGTATCTAAAGTTTGTGATTCGATTCAACTCTTGAACCTAATGAGGTACTAGTGTTAGTCTCGGCTACTCCAAATTATGAATGTGATTTGATTAGGAACCCTAAAATTCAATTATTTTGATGTCTAGATTAAACACTTTAATCCTAGTTTATATGCCTTAATCTAGTCACATTAAAAATGCTATGCTCTACTTGGATTAATTCTAAATTAATCCCTAGGGTTTCCAAAATTTCCATACCAATTAGTCCTTTATAATATCCATACATCATCTTAAATTTATCTAAACAATTTAGGCACTAGCCAAAATTATCTTAACAACCAAAATCGTCAAGATAAATAAGTTAACCTACTAGACACTAAAGAGACTGATTCGATGTTCAAAAAATTTTCGGAACCCTAATTTCAAGCACATACATTAAGCATGTTATTTTAATCAAAATAATACATTTCCTATCATATAAGAACCTTATTTAGGTCTCATAACCGAAATACATACATTATAAGTCATTAAGTAAGTTAACTCCAACTTTCAAAAAGTTGATCAATGTTGACTTTTACTTTATTTAATAATTGAATCAAATTCAATTAATTCTAGAAAAATTATAGATTCTTATACACATTCTAAATGTGTCTAATAAAAAATTCCAAAAACTAATTCCTAGTATTTATTTATTAAAAATTGGAATAAGCCAACACATCATATTTGTATGACGCTTGTCACATTACTTCTAACACTAGACAAACATTACATCATGAATGCATAAGACAACCACTTTAACAACAAGTGTCATACGTCTCATACAGGTGGAAATATCTCATATTGCATTTTCATGCATAAAATTTATAAAAACAATTTTTACAAAAATTAATATGAATTTTTCATGCACGCATGTTCATCACATTTCCAGAATTTCCAGAACTTCATACATGCATCAAGCTGAAACTAAATTCGTAATAAAATAGCAAGTGACAATAAATTGCATTTTTATTTTACAGAAACATAATGTAACATCTTATAAACATTTCAGTGAAAGAAAAACAGAAAAAGGTTTTTTTTAAATTAATACAAAATTTTCAAAGTCAGGACATGCAATCAGTTTTTCCAGAAAATCCCAGGAATCAACATATGAATAGGTTGGATATAAATTCGAAATAAAATAGAAAATGAAATTCAATTGCAATATCCTTTTACAGAAACATAATATAACATCTTATCAACATTTCTGAGAAAGAAAAAATGAAAAAAAGATCTACAATTTAAACGAATTTTTCCAAAACAACATGCAAGTTAGTCACAACCTAGCAAACACTTTGCACATGTTCAATACATCATCTATTACATGCACAAAGAAACTCTGATACTGTTGAGGGATTGTAAAACCTATCTAATTGTTTTATGCTCAAAAACTGCAAGTGAATAGGTTGTGACTTGTAGTTAGAAAGAGCGGATATCGATCCTACAGGGATTGATGCCCAGACAACACTCAATTTAGAAAAGACTTTGTTTAAGAAATAAAATTGTTTAATGTAATTAATCTAGAAAATTAAATTAAAATTGAAAGACTAATGTAAACATCGGACAATGCTGAAATTGTAGAAAGTCTAAATCTAAGAATCTAAATACTAGAGATTACTTTTTTTTCTATTTTTTCTCCCTCCTATTTTATCGAAAGAAATATGTCTCACCCTAGATTTTCGAATGTACTAATTACCCTCTCTTAAGGTGTAACCATTTATTCCTAATCGAGTTAACGGGAATCAAATGGATGATCTCTCAACCTACCCAATAACTTTACCGATTCAATTAGTTATTAAGCTATCTTATGGGTGATCAATTGACTAGCCGAGATCTCTCTTCTAACTTTTCAATTAACGTGATGATTGCTAGTCTATAGGTTGCCAACTCTTGTTGTACAATCCTACATGAATTTCATTGCACTCACTCTCTCGATTTTTTGTAAGATGACAATTAAAATCAACAATCAACAAATACAATTGCATTAAATTCAATAAAATAGGAGTTCAACAAAATAGTTCCAAAAGAATTCCCTAGAATAAAATCAGCCTAACATAGTCTCCATAACACTATCAATATTCAAATAATCCATTGTTACAAAGAATAGAAGAGATTAAAGTGATAGGAAGTGAATAGAAAGACTCTTTCTCTTCTTTGCCAAAATCTGGAATTTTAGTGTTGATGTGCTATTTTGCCCACTCTTGATGATGATCCTTGTTTTCAATCCTTCCTTGATACTGTAAACATGGGTTCTTCACTCAAGGATGGTTACAGGTAGGTTTCATCCCTCTTGAAGATGAAGGCTTAATTGTCTTTATATAGTCCAAAAAATTAGGTTTAATGAAGCCTTGTAGGTTGCCTTGGATTTCAATTCCTAAGCCCGTGGCAATCTACATGATTCCCACAAGTGTGGGAATTACAGGTAGAAACTTTTTGTCTTGATTTCCCACGTCTGTGGGAATTTTCCCAATTCCCACGAATGTGGGAATTGGTTCCAGATGTACTCCTCTCGTCTTCTCTTCTATGCTCTCTTGTTCATCTTCCAACTTGCTTCCTCTCCTCTCCTACACAAAAATAAGCAATTCTTACCCTCAATTAGCATCCAATACACAAGAACACAATGGAGATGAAACTTAATGAAAACATACAAAATGAATCCTAAACTAGAACATTAAACGACAATTATGCTAGAAAACACATGCCAATTACCTATAAAAACATATCCTAATGCACACCTATCAACATCCCCACACTT